>VSMD01062023.1:0-20047 GCA_008750895.1 Mirza zaza | reverse complement strand
CCTAGCTCTCTGGGAGGCCGAGGTGGGCGGATCGTTTGAGCTCAGGAGTTCGAGACCAGCCTGAGCAAGAGCGAGACTCCATCTCTACTATAAATAGAAAGAAATTAATTGGCCAACTAATATATATAGAAAAAATTAGCCGGGCATGGTGGCACATGCCTGTAGTCCCAGCTACTTGGGAGGCTGAGGCAGCAGGATTGCTTGAGCCCAGGAGTTTGAGGTTGCTGTGAGCTAGGCTGACGCCACGGCACTCACTCTAGCCTGGGCAATAAAGTGAAACTCTGTCTCAAAAAAAAAAAAAAAAAAAAGAAATCACCTTTTATTGTACACCAGAGAATCCATACAGGGGAGAAACCCTATGAGTGTAGAGAATGTGGCAAAACCTTCTCCCAGAAATCACCCCTTGTTATTCATCAGAGAATTCACACAGGGGAGAAACCCTATGAATGTGCTGAGTGTGGGAGGGCCTTTTCCCTGAAGTCACATCTCATTATACATCAGAGAGCTCATACTGGAGAGAAACCATATGAATGTAGTGAATGTGGAAAGGCCTTCTGGGAGAGGTCTCCACTCATTATTCATCAGAGAACCCATACTAAGGAGAAACCCTCTGAATGTGCTGAGTATGGGATGGCCTTTTCCTGGAAATCACAGATGATCACATATCAGATAACACACACTGGGGAGAAACCCTCCAAATGCAGTGACAGTGGGAAGGTCTTCTGCCAGCATGTATACCTCACTGGACATCAGACTCCATCTAGAAGAGAAACCTTATATATGTACTGATTGTGGGAAAGCTTTTTCCCAGCAGTCAGACCTCATCGTGATTGGGAAAACTCACAATGAACAGAAATCCTATGGATATGTTGGACATGAAAAGATGTGGCAATTTCTCAGCTGTAGAATAGGCTCATATATTTCTCAGTATTCTGATTACCCCTCCACAGAGTAATCTGGTTAGGCCCTCAGAGTGTTTTCAACACAATAAATATGGAATCAATTTACTCACCCTCAAATTATCTTGGCTCCCTTCATAAAATAAATGTGTCTGGAACAATTAGCACTGCTTTGGTATTGCCTGGTCCTTAAATGTTTTATAGAATTCTCCTGTGAGTTTATCTGGGTGTGGTACATTATTTGAAGGGTGTCTCTTTATTATCTTTCTCTCTTTTTTCCATCATATTTTTTCTGTTTAAATTATATATGTACTATATAGGCCAGGCGCAGTGGCTCACGCCTGTAATCCTAGCACTCTGGGAGGCCGAGGCAGGTGGATTGCTCAAGGTCAGGAGTTTGAGACCAGCCTGAGCAAAAGTAAGACCCCATCTCTACTATAAATAGAAATAAATTAATTGGCTAACTAATATATATATATATATATATATAAATAAATTAGCCGGGCATGGTGGTACATGCTTGTAGTTCCAGCTACTTGGGAGGCTGAGGCAGGAGGATCACTTGAGCCCAGGAGTTTGAGGTTGCTGTGAGCTAAGCTGAAGCCACGGCGCTGAAGCCACGGCACTCCAGCCAGGGCAACAGAAATGAGACTCTGTCTCAAAAAAATAAAATAAAATAAAATAAAAATAAATTATATATGTACTGTATGATTTATATAATACATATCTATTGCTATATTAATATATAGATATAGATATATGTAATTTTAAAAATCATTTATTTCTTCAAGGTTCTTAATATATTTGCATAATTTTGAGAAAAGTAATCTCATGGTTAATTTACTTTATATCTGTGGTTGTTTTTCTAGTATCGTGTCTCATAGAGTGTATTTGTGATTTCTTTTTCTTCATTTAAGTAAAGTAATGCTAATGTTTTATTTGTTTTACTTCCCCAACCACCTGTAAACCAATTCTTGCATTTATATTATTTTTCTATTTTCTAATTCATTCACTTATGGTTTATTTCATTAAAATTCCTCCATCTGCTTTTCTACTTTTTATTTTTCTAACTTCTTTAGTTGAAGGTGTAATTTAATTAATCACACACTTTCTGATTTATTATAGGTGCATTTTGGGCTATGTATTTTAATCTGAGAACTACTTTAGCCATTTGTGGTCCAATCTGAGAGTATTCTTTTTTCAGTAGGTAAATCCTACTGTTTAGCTCAATTTTGTTTGTAAATATGACTGATCTATTTGGTCTTAGGTCTCCCAGTATATTTCCTATTGTGTGTCTTATTTTCATTGCTTTTATGTCTTTTTTTTTTGAGACAGAGTCTCGCTCTGTCACCTGGGCTAGGGTGCCATGGCATCAGCCTAGCTCACAGTAATCTCAAACTCCTGGGCTCAAGGGATCCTCCTGCCTCAGCCTCCCAAGTAGCTGGGATTACAGGTGCTTTTATGTCTTTTAACCTTTCATCAAGTGGTCCTGAGTTCCTTTGCACTGTTTTGGATGTGTTACTTCTGTTTCACAGCATAACAAACAGAGACGCTCCTCTAAAGTGTTTTCAGGAATCTAAACCTAATTGTGATATCCAAATCTTAATAATTCATAATACCTGGGAGATGAGATTTGAGGCTGCAAAGAAGCATGATGGTGGGCCTGTGGCTATACATGTTCAGAGGACTTTTTTACCTTTCTATTCAATACCAAGATTTTACATATATAAGTTCACTTGTAGTTTGTTTTAGTCTTTTTTGTGCTGCTATAATAGAATACCTGATACTGGGTAATTTATGAAGAACAGATTTATTTCTCACAGTTCCAGAGTTTGGGAAGTCCAAGATCAAGGCACTGGCATTTGGTCTGGTGAGGGCCTTCTTGCTGTGTCCTCACATGGTTGAAGGAAGGAAGAAGAGCAAGCTAACAAGCTAGCAAGCTAACCAAATGCTGAGTAAAGCCTCTTTTAAAAGGGCCAGAATTTTTAAAAAGAAGCTAGGTGCAGTGGCATGTACCTGTACTCCCAGCTACTTGGGAGGCTGAGGCAGGAGGATCACTTGAGGTCAGGAGTTTGAGGCTGCAGTGCACTATGATCACACATGTGAATAGCCACTGCACTCCAGCCTAAGCCACATAGCGAGACCTCACTTCTAAAAAAATAAAAAAATATATTGAAAAAAATTTAAAGGGCATTAATCCATTAACAAGAAAGCGGCCCTCATGGCTTAATCACCTTTTAATAGCCCCACCTCTTAATATGATCACATTGGTGATGCCTGAGTTTTGGAGGGGACACGTTCAAACCATAGCACAGTCCCTAGGGTAGAGGCAGTTTTATTTCTAGTGTATTCTTTCCTTCAAAGTGAAGCTGTGTTGTTCCTAGACTGATGTCAGTAGTCTTTGCCTTCCTTAAACAGCCCATGTTCTTGAAAATTGCAGCTTGAGAAACCTTGGTTTGACAGATGTTCTCAAGCTGAAGGGGAGGAAATAGTGGATGCTATGGTTTGAATGTTTGTGTGCTCCCAAAATTCATATGTTGAAACCTAATCACCAAGGTTATGTTATTAGAAAGTGGGGCCTTTGGGAGATGATAAGATCATGAGGGTTTTGTCTGCATGAGTGGGATTAGTACCCATATAAAAGAGGCCTGAGAGAGCTTGTTTGCCCTTTTCACCATGTCAGGATGCAGCAAGAAGATGCCATCAATGAGGAATGGGCTCTTACTAGACACCAAATCTGCTGGTTCCTTGATCTTGGACTTCCCAGACTCCAGAACTGTGAGAAATAAACTTCTGTTGTTTCTAAGTTACCCAGTTCATGATATATTTGTTATAGCAGACCTAGTGGACTGAGACAGTGAATTGTCTGTTTTTGTTGAGGTTTCTGTGGTCAAGCTTCTGAGGTCTGGTCTCCTCTGAAGTCAGTGCCTTTCAGCAAGCCATAGCAACAATGGGGGGTTTCCTAAAAGTGTCCCAGAGTATGGATGGATGTTGTTTCTTCATGTTCAATGAAATTTTATAGAGCATGTATTACATGGCAGACATTATTTTGAGGATTCTGAAGTGAACGAAGTAGATAAAATTGTCACTATTGTCACTGTTTGTGAAGACAGATAATAAAAAGTGATGTATGTAGATATACTTTTTATCCTTTGGTGATATATATATATATATATATATATATATATATATATATATTTTCATCCTCTGGTGATAAAAGCAGAGCAAGATAGGGGAACAAGGAGTCACCTGTGGTTATGGGTGGGCAGGGAAGACCTCAGTGATAGGGTGCCATTTGAACAGAGATCTGAAGGGAGCGAGGGAGTGTTTGAAGTAGGGCTTGCCAGGCAGAAGGAATAGGAAGTACAAAAGCCCTGAGACAGAGAGATACCTGCCTTCATGCTTCTTTGCAGCCTCAAATCACATCTCCAATGTATCCCATTTTCAATGTAACCCCAAAACATCTCAAGAATTTACCTTAAATAATCCCAGGTTGTAGCGAACCCAGGTGCCTGAGATAAGTAAACATAAAGCTACTTTGGTGTAAACCACCTTTCAACTCAGATAAAATCCCAAGATTTAGGAACCCATAGTGGAATCATAAAGCACACAAGAAAACAAGACACTATTAGCAGGATTCATAAGAAACAACAAACAAACAGAGTCAAACCTATAAAACTTCAGATATTGAAGCTATCAGGCATAGACTAAAATAAATATATATTTAAAGTAACAAAAGAAGGTGTGTTTGTTTGGTAGGGCTACCATAATAAAGTACCATAGACTGGATGATTTAAACAACAGAAATGTATTTTCTTACAGTACTGGAGGCTAGAAGTCCAAATTCTCAAGGTATTGGTAGGGTTGTTTCTTTCTGAGGACTATTAGGAAAAGATTAGTTCCAGGCCTTTCTCCTGGGCTTGTAGATGGCTTTCTCTCTATGTCTCTTCACATTGTCTTCCTTCTATGTATGTCTCTGTGTCCAAATTACCCTTTTCAATAAGGGCATCAGTTATATTGGATTAGGGCCCAATCTAAGGACATCATTTTAATTCAGTTAAATACCCTATCTCCAAATAACATCACATTCCGAAGTACTGGGGATTAGAATTTCAACAATGTGAATTTTGGAGGAAATGATCCAACCCATAACATAGGAAGGCAACATATAAGCAAAGAGCAAGATAATCCAAAATAACCAAGGACATTCTTAAAAGATACTTATGGAACTTATAAATATGAAAAACAAAATAGTTGTAAATAAAAACTTAACAAATGAGTTTAACAGCAAGTGAGAGTTGGCTGAGGAGTGAATTGGTACACTGGAAGACTGATCTGAAGTGATTATTGAGAAAATAAGACCAAAAGCCAAGGTGAGGGAAATTTTTAAAGGCTTAAGAGGTAGGGTGATAGCATAAGCAGGTCTAGCGTATGTCTTAATCAGAGTACCAATAGGAGATGAGAGGGAAAATGGGGCAGAAGCAATATCCAAAAAGATGATATGGTAGCTGAGATTTTTTCAAAATTGATAAGATGTCAACCCACAGTGACAGAGTCTCAAGTAACTTTCCAATAGCAACAATGGAAACCAGAAGACAGTAGAATTATATCTCCAATAACTAAAAGAAAATAACTGTCAAGCAGGAATTATATACCTAGTAAAAATATCTTTTAAGAATAAGGTGAAAATAAGGTTATTTTCAGATAAATCAATATATAGGTAGCTTGCCACCAGCATACTCTCACTAATGGAAATTTTAAAAGATGTATCTTAACTAGAAGGAAACTGACCCCAAATTAACAGTCTGAGATGCAAGAATGAATGAGCAAAGAAGGTGACAAATATAAACAGTAACACTACAAAAAAAAAAACCTATAAAAAGCCAGTAATGATAAATCATGGGTATAAGAATAAGACAGAAATAAAAGGTGGAGGTGACACTGACTAAGAAATTTATTGACTAAGTTAAGACTTTGGTAAGTTAATATGCATATTAACTTTTTTAGGATAACCACTAAAATAATAGAATGTACAATTTTCAAATTAACACAGTAAAGAAATGGGTGGTATATTAGTTTTCTATTGCTGCTATAAGAAATTACCACAAACTTTGTGGATTTTTTATTTTTATTTATTTATTTATTTTATCTTAGCATATTATGGGGGTACAAGTGTTAAGGTTATTTACATTGCCCATACCCCCCTCCCTACTTTGTGGATTAAAACAACACAAATTTATTATCTTATAGTCCTTACAGTAGGTCAAAAGTCCAACATGGGTCTCTCTGGGCTAAATTAAGGTGAGGGCTACATTCATTTCTGGAGATTTGCAAGGAGAATCCATTTTGTTGCCTTGGCAAGGAATATCTGTATTCCTTGGCTCATGGCCTCCTTCCTCTATTGTCAAAGTCAGCAATATTGCAATATTGCATATCTCCGAACCTTCTTACACTATATCTCTCTGACTATAGCTGGGAATGGTTTTCCACTTTTGAAGACTCGTGTAATTAGATTAGTCCCATCTTGATAATACAGGATAACTTCTTCATCCTCAAGGTCTGTAACCTTAATCACATCTGCGGAGACTCTTTTTCCATGTAAAGTAACATATTTACAGGTTCTGAGGATTACAGCACAGTATCTTTTGTGCCATTATTCTGCCTATCACAGGTGGATTTAAAAAATCAACCCAAAAGAAGTCAAAAAGGACACAAAAGTAAATATGGAAAAATAGTGTTATAAATAAAACACAAAATAAGATAGTAGAAATAAATACAAATGTATCACCAATTATAGTAAATATGAATGAACTGTACCCACCAGTTAAAAGACAAAGTTGTCAGATTGAATAATATAAAATCCAGTTACATGCTCTTTCAAGAGACACACTTAATGCCTAAAGATGTTGTAAGGCATTTTTAGAATAATGTGAAATAATACTGCTTATTTCACACTATTATTTCCCCATAAAGCACTATGTAGGCTCTAAGTTGAGAGAGAGATAATGTATCATGCTGAGGAAACATCTATCTGTCCTTATTTTATTGAGAGTTCTTTTTTTGAATCAAAAATGAATGGTGAATTTTATTAAATTACCTTCTCAGCATCTTTGGAGATGATCATATCACTATACATTTTGATCCATTAATATGATGAATTATATTGATATATATCCTTATATTGAACCATTCTCACATACCTGGAGCATACTCCATTTGTTTTTGCAATCAGTGTGCAGCTGAAGACATTTTGCTAGTACTTTAATTAGTAGTTTTTGCATTGATATTAACAAATAAAATTGATTGGTAGTTTTCTTTTTTGTCCACATTTTTCATGTTTGTGTGTTAGAATTATGTTAGCTCTCTGAAAACCCTTTGGAAGTGTCCCTCCTTTGTTATTACTAGAACAGAAGAAAGACACTCAAAAAGACACAAAGGAAACCAGGACCATATGATGAAAGATTAAGACATAAAAGCAATGAGAATAGGGTATACAACAGGAAATACGCTACAAGACCTAAGACCAAATAGATCTGTCATATCTACAATGAAATCATGGGAAACTTATGTTCTAAAAGACCAAGTACTCCTAGTTTGAACCACAAAGTAAAGCCTGATACATGAGGCAATTCAGAAAGATTGGAAATAGAAGGACAAGTATAAAATCATACCTGACGATTTCAAGCAAAAGTGAGTTGAAGGAGAATCTAAACATCTAAAAAAAGTTGAATTTATGGCAACAAGCAACAAATGAGAAAATATAGGCAATTTTAAATTATAAAGTATGGAATTCAAAATGAAGTTCTAAATAGCAATAAATATATATGCCCCAAATAGCATAGCATCAACATTTATAACAAAACAAAACAACTGCAAGAAATATTCAAAACATGTTAAAGATAGGAGACTTATCTATTGATGTGTAACAGATCAATTGGACAAACAAAAAGATTAGAAAAAGATTAATATAATTAACAAGGTATATCTAACATATACAAGACTAGATTTATTAGATCTATAAATATAACAGGATTAAACTTACTAGTTATAAAACAGAATACTATCAGATTGGATCACAAACAGCTAAAGTGGTACTCAAATGAAATTCAATAGCCCCAAATGTTTTTATTAATATACAAGAAACCCCATTAAAGGGAAAACCATAAAGGTCTTTGCCTCGACTGTTTAGAAGATTATGAAGAGAAGGAACAGTTTCAGTGGCTTCACAATGAAGCTGCCCACTGGCCTCCTATCAAAGATGATCTCATACCATATGCAAAATAAGTTCCAGATATAACAAAAGGTAAACATTAAAAAAATCTAGAAACCATAGAAGTAGTAAAAGAAGAAACACCTTGTTAAAGGAAAAAACATAAAGATATTAGCCTTGACAGCTTGGAAAGACAGGGAAACGGGAAACGATTAGGTTCATTAAATTACAGAGGATAGTTATCCTTACCCACAGAGACTAGGCTGTAGGTCTCCAGCTTCACTTCCCTGTTGGGATTCTTTGACTAAGGCCAACATTCTGCCACTCCTCCTGGGACAAGTCCACAGTGATGTTCTTGTATATCACTGATTCCTGTACAGCACATACCTGTTCAGTCTGTGGAGGTCATTCTGATCACTTTCACCACAGTAAAATGTATAGAATGCCTACTATGCACCTAGATTTTTCTTTGTACTTTTTAAGGGAAACAATGTAAAATCCTTCCATCAGCAGAATAGTCACTGAAAGAGAATAGAGTCCAGAAGGAGACCCAAGTACAAATAGAAATTTAATAATATAAGTGGCATTTCACATACGTGGAGGAAAGATAGATTATTCTAGACTGACTAGCCATGTGAAAAAAATATATAGTTGGACCCTTAACCTCACAGTTTGCATAAAAATATTTCAAATGTGATAAAAATTTAAACCTAAAATATTAAAACCATCAAAGTAATAAGAGAAACACAGGAGAATCAAGAGAATTTTTGTTTATAAATTCTTGGTGGGGAAGTCCTTTTTTAAAGTATTGCATAAAACCTAGATATCATAAAAGAGAAGACTGGTAAGTTTTGCTCCATAAACGTTTTTTTCAAATTATTGCAAAATCTACCATAAACAAAGAAAATTGTAGGACAGAACATATAGCAGATTTTTTGTCAAGGAAAATAAATAATACAATGAGCAACACACTAATTTTACACAAAATAGACAGGATTATATGTGTATTAAACAAAGTCTGACAGGATCATTTTCAAAACAGATAATCATGGTTATGTTTGGTTGGGAGTCAAGGGTTAGATTATGGAGGATTTTCCTTTTCCTTTTCCTTTCCGAATGTTTACCTATTTATATTGTTTATGTTTTTTGCTCTATCTGTAGATTATATTTATGCAGAGAAAAAATAATAAAGGCTTTTCAAGTGGAAGAACATAGGAGAAGGAATTTGCCTTGAGTTGGGGCATGAACCCATAAACAGAGACAACAGCAAAGAATCCATGCAAAACCGGGAAAGCCCACCCTCTACCCTGCAAGCACTCATCAAAAAATTTTAACTAAAACCAATTTCATTGGGAGACTCCTGAGCTGACAATCATTGACCTTCAGAAAGAACCAAGAATAAAATTTCTTAGGCCTCAGTGCTTAGAAATCTTTACTTCCTAAGAAGCTTATCTGTTTTCTCTGTATGGAAAATGCAAATCATGTAGCTGATCGTGTTTACCCTTTTCACTGTGATTGTCAGGAAGCTCACAGACAAATGTGAAATTTATATAAAAGTAAGGTCATATGAGCTATTCATCTCTATATTTAAATTTCTCTGATCCTGTTTTTCAGTTATTTACATTTTTCCATTTTGTCATGTGGAAAAACAAGTAGGAATTGTGGTATTGGGGGTCCCCAAGACCACTCTCAGTCTTGATGACTCACTAGAAGGACTCACAGAACTCAGAAAAATTGTTTTACTCATGGTTATGATTTATTACAGCACAAGATACAGATTATTATAAATTATCAAAGAAAAAAGATGCATAGAGCAGAGTTCATGAGAAACCAGTCAGAAGCTTCCAGTTATCCTCTCTGAGTAGAGTCATATGGATAGCACTTAATTATCTCAGCAATGATATGTGACAACATATAAGAAGTATAGCCAACCAGGGAAACTCACCTGAGTTTTGATGTTCAGAGTTTTTATTGGGCGTTGGTCATGTAGGCATGGAAAGTCCATATGACTGACCTTAGCTACTTAGATACCAGCTCCTTAGAGGTCAAACTGGTACAGTGTGGCCCAAAGTCCCAAGCATACCAAAATAGGCATTCACATAGATCTTATTATTAGCATAAACTATCTGGTATGACCCAAGGTTTCAGGTATACAAAGACACTATCAGGCGAGATATTCCAAAGGCTCAGAGGTTATCTCTCAGGGGTTAATCAAGAGCAAATGACCATTTGATGAAGACATTTAGAATGTGCAGGGTTTGGGCAGCTTAGGTCTGCTGAGTTAACACTTTACTGGATAGTCTACCCCTCATAGCCCTTGGCCTGGGCTCTCTTATAACAAAAGGATAATATTTTTTGAGCTTCTATTAATACATTTAGTGTAGTATTTAACAGAGCATATACCAGATACAGTAATATATATATTTTTTGAGACATAGTCTCACTCCATTGCCCAGGGTAGAGTGCCATGGCATCAGCCTAGTTTATAGCAACCTCAAACTCCTGGCCTCAAGCAATCCTCCTGCTTCAGCCCCCCGAGTAGCTGGGGCTACAGGTATGCGCCACCATGCCCAGCTAATTTTTTCTATGTATATATTTTAGTTGTCAAGTTAATTTCTTTCTATATATTTTTTAGTAGAGACGGATCTCGCTCTTGCTCAGGCTGGTCTCGAACTCCTGAGCTCAAACAGTTCATCTGCCTCAGCCTCCCTGAGTGCTAGGATTACAGGTGTGAGCCACTGCACCCGGCCAGATACAGTAATATTATCAGTATGCATATTCCTAACTCTTGGAGGAGCCAGTGTGGGGTAGAGGTAGATTTAAAGAAACAACTAATCTATCCTATATAATCATTACTTTTTTTTTTTTTTTTACTAATTTGAGTACTCATTTACCCTCTGATCTACTGCTATTTATACTTTGTGATAAATTTGTACAGAACTATTTAGCATAGAAATTAGCTGATGGGCAGCTAAATCTACTTTTCCTCAGGCTAGTCATTCTCCATTAGTATTACATCATGAAGAGGCTTTAACCCAATCTTCCAATAAATTCAGTCATCAATATTAGTATTATCATGTGAGTTATTTACATAAGACAGTTGAGTCTTACAATGCCAGTCATGGTAAGGGCACAATTCATTTCAAGTCAGTAGGAATTACAGAGGTATTTGCTAAGCCTTCCCAATGGAATTGCCCCTTGCCATGAGGACAAAACCAGTCAGCCTATCTCAATTCACAGGCTTGTACTGAGACTGATTTCTATTATGTGCTGTCATAAAGCAGGGCCCCCCTCCCTTCTATGGAGAGGACATAGGTGTCCACATGGCCATTTTGGCCTCCATCTGTGTTACGGTACAAACCCTTTCCCAATGCTGGATCTTAGCATTATCCAGCATTACTTGTTGAGTCTCCCTGACCCACTTCACTAAAGCCTTATTGTCTTTCAAGGCTGACACCCATCCTTTTCCTTCTTCCTGGAAGAGAATTTCTCTACTCTGCTTATTCTAGTTAATAAATTGTTTCCTCTGAATATTTCTCCTCCTTAAAACCAAATTCAACTTGTCCCATAATGCCCAGACCAGCACCTATCTCCCCTAAAGCTCTTTTCTGTCTCATGGATCAATGTTGTTTAATCTACCATGCATGTTGTTGCCATTGTGTACTAATGGCCATAGTGCAGTCAGGATACATGTTTTATACCCCAAAATGGGACCCCATACTAGTGTTAGATGAGTGGTAGTCAGACTTTGATGTAATTTAGTCTGAGTATTACATAGGATCTCCAATAGCCTTCCTCATCTTAGGGTGTGGTGTTTCCCCAGAGAATTTGAGTCTACCATGTGACATCTACTGCTTCAATCTCACCTGAAATCCACTGTTTTGTCTATTATGTGTAATAGATTTCCATCTACAAAAACAAGGGTGATATACATTTGTGCATAGCTCATTGTGTAACTGGCTCCATGAACAAACACAAAATGATCCCCCTCATATGTGTTTTCCCTGTAGATTTCTTTTGCTTTGGATTCCCAGGCGAGTAGGGCTCAATGACCAGAAAATTATAATCCTTCTGTTTAGCTAACCTTTTTACCTTTTGAGTTGTTTCCCAGAAACGGCAGAGATAATAACACCGTTTCTGGGAGACAACTCCCAGATAACAACGCCAAGACTCACCATCCATCACTAACCTGTTACTTCTAATTAGACCTGCATGCATTGCTTTCAACACAACCTGCCCCAATACACACAGCCATCTTCCTGAATCCCTTATGAAAACCCCTACCCTCAGTTGTTCAGGAAGATGGATTTGAGGCAGTTATCCCATCTTCCTGGCTGATATAATCCATAATAAATTCCCTTTCTTATTTGGCAATCCTCATTGTCTCAGTAATTGGCTTTCTGTGTGGTGAGCAACTGGTCCTAGGCCAGAACCCACTTGTGGATTTGGTAACAAATGTGGCATGTCAGACATGTTGCTGCTATATTTTGTCCATTATAATCAGGGACCTTTCTAAGTATTCTATCATCAAGGTCTATAGTTACTCAGTAATCAGTCTGAATTTTACACCACACAGTCCCATGACCTGGTAAGGAGTAGCTCCAAACAATTCCTTCCCAAATGATATACTTTTGGAGATATACATATATAGGATATACTTTCAGGATAGATGTATCTTGAAAAATAAAAGTCAAAAGATATTGCTTACCCTCTGCTTGGTCTTCACCAAACTTGAGTCAAACTTCTCTCTTTCCCATAGACCCCTGAACTCTGCTTGTCCCTAAAGCCAAACACCCCCAAAAGTGGAGCACGCCCTTGCTCTCAGCTTCTCCTGGGAATCAGCCGACCACAGTGGAATATTTTGCTGTTGGACTCCACTGGTCATTTCCCCTTGCTTGTCTACCTTCCTTTCTAGATTCTGTTTATCTCTGTTTGCCTCCTTCTTACCCTATAAAACAAAAGCCTTTTTCTGCTCGGTTATGAGACCCTTGCAGACCTTATGGTCACAGTGTTATCCTTATTGCAATCGTTCCTCTTTCCCTATTTCGATAGCCCCTTTCCCTCCCTTGACGATAATCCTTTTAAATAAAGTCTCTCCTTACTAAATCCTGATTTGTTTTTCTTTGAATGTTAATGGTGCCATGACTCAGAGTGCTGACTGCTCTTTGGATCCTGCTGTCTTCACCCAAGGAATTCATGCTGGCTTCCTGGACACTTCATGTCTTTTTCTGCCTGGCAAAATAGGGATCCACAGTGGTAGTCACACCTCCTAATCTAATCCAGTGCTTTGGACATTTATCTGTTGTAATTTGGTAGTAAGGAGATATTTTTATTATTTTCTAGAAAAGAGACTTTTATTTATCCCTTCTCGAGGTCTCTTCTGTTTTGTTTTTTTTTTTTTCCCTTGGCTCCCCTAACCTGGAGTTTATGCATAAGAATTTCCTTGACTCTCCAAACCTGGAGATTGTGTGTGGGAATTTTCTCAGTTCCTCAGTCCCTGGAGATTGCATGTGGGGGTTCACTTGACGCTCCACCCTGGAAATTGTGCATGGGAGCTCCCGAGGCTTTCTGCCCTGGAGATTGCATGGAGTGTTCCCTCTGTTCTCTAATCTCCGTTTAATCTCTGTTAAGAATTCCCCCTGGGGAGTTCAGTTTGTCAGAGCCTTTCCTTCTCTCCTTGCCTGTTTACCACATGCTTTGGCATTACGACACTGGTTCAATTTAACATATTCATAAGTGGCAAAAAATTACCAAAGGCAATTTGGAATTTCAGTGGCCTCTTTGAGAAACTTGAGATTTCCCCAAACTAGTTCATCTAAGACCTTTCTCTTCTGATCACCTCCACTCCTTCCTCTCACCAACTTTGATCTTCCCTGACAAACATCCTTGGAACTTTTGATATGCCCCCTTCAAAAATCCTACTTCCTCCACCCCTCTGTCTACCCCTGACAGACCTTTCTCCTCTCACTCCAGCCCCTCAACTCCCTATAGTATTAGAGCTTTAGTTGCCCTGCCACTATTGGGGGACTCTTGAGGGACCCAGGGACCCCAAAAGCAACCACTTGAGGCTGAAAAAGCTAACTGGGAACTGACTGAATATCTGTTTAGGTGGTTTTTGGGGATACCCAGATGGCTCTTTGGTCACTCACCAAAAATTTAGTCCACAGCATCTATAAGATTACACATCAGGGCAAAGACAATCTTTTATTAAATTATTTCAAAGTATTACAGGAGTACAAATGTTTTTGGTTATGGATAGCTTTTGTAGTGCTTGAGTCAGGGTTAAAAGTGTGTCCATCACCCAGATAATGTTCATTGTACCCATTAGGTAGGTTTTTGCCTATCAAAGACAATCCTTAAAGTCTCCTCCACAGGTATCAGTAGGAAGCTTTGGCCCTCATATTGAACAGGTGACCTCAACTTGCTCTATGTGCCAAAATACAATCCTGATAAAAATACAAAGTGGGGAAAAGACAAGCACCAACTATGTTATATAGACTAGTATTTTTGTGTTTATGCCTGAATCATGGCTAAAATTTTAGAATGAAGGCTGTAAGATCTTTATTTGCATCTGTCTATATGTTTATGTCTGTATGTTATGTACATGTGATATTTTTCTACCTCTGGATGGTATTACCAAATTAATTGATGAAATCCCTTAAAGGAGCTCTATTCTAATTGGCTTAGAGATAAATAAACACTTACATGAATGAAATATTTCTAAAATTCTCAGAAATTTAAAAAAATACCTGAACTTCTAATGTGGGGGGGAAAAGTATCTCTAAAACCTAACACAAATGTTTTAAAAATGCTAATTACATAATTTAGGTAAATCTCTGACAAACAAGATTAGCTTAATAGTATTGGGCTTGTTTATTTTTTTTTTTTGTGGAGTCAGAGTCTTGCTCTGTCACCCCAGGTAGAGTGCAGCGGTATCATTGTAGCTCACTGCAACCTCAAACTCCTGGGGTCAAGCGATCCTCCTGCCTTAACCTCCCAGACTGCTAGGATTACAGGTGTGATCCACTGCCTATAACACTAGCCTAATAGTGTTTGTTTAATGAAACAACTATGTCTTATGAGTTATAAACATTAAATGTAATATAAGCATACCTTTTTAAAATTCTATTTGGGTATGTTTTTCCTAAATATGCAGTTTTACTAGTGAAATAAACAAATATTACATCTACTAGATGCTTAAGATTATGAACAATATAAACTTGAATTTAGTCAAGTTGAGTCATTATTCTGACAGCTTTATTTCAACAATAATTATGTTTTATAATATATCTGCTTAAAAATAGTTTTCAAAATCCTTTTGGTAACTTATGGCCTTAGGTTTATGATAAATGAAATAATAGATGTTCATCAAATATCCAGATCATTGCTAAGTAAGATAAAATACTGAAACAATTATTAAGCATAGATTTAAGTTTATATACCTTTTATTTTTTTAATTTTTTTTACCCCACCCCACCTATATACCTTTTATTTTTTATTTTTATGTAGTACAGAGGCTAAATATATTTGGGCCTCTTAACAGTTGTACTATAAGGAAGTATATACTTATAAAAAATTGTGAGATAAAAAAGTGTGAAATGTGTATTCGTAAGCTTTGCTAGCCTGCTATAAAATGCTGGTGTATGACAGTTCACAATTATCTTTTTTCTAGTTTTCTCTGTGAAGTAAAAGTTATTAGTGGTTAAAAATTATAATCAATATATGTAAATGAAACTGCTAAAAGCAATAGTGGCAAACAGAAACAATTTTTTATGTAATCTTTGCCAAATTTGTTTTCAACATTTTATTATTATATCTTCAGGCATACAGCAGATAGAAAGAATTGTTCAGTGAACACCCATAGACCCTACACCCAGGCTGTTACATGTTGCTAATCTTGCTTTATCCCATCTCTTTTCATCTATCCATCTTTCTATCAATTCACCTTATTTTTTGGTGCAATTCAAAGTAAGTTGCAAACTTCACTGTAATTTCATTCTTAAATAATTCTGCATTCATATTATTATATTTAGAGTTCAACATTTATTTACAGTTTTCAGTAAAATCTACAGTAAGATGTACAAATCTCAAGTGTATCATTCAAAGAGGATTTTTCTCACCATAGATTAGGTTAGCCTGTTCTATAAACTTCTTATAAATAGAGTCTTGCTGAGCTGGCTTGTACCAGTTTGGAGGGGCCAGCTCTTCCGTGTGTACCAGCACACCACCAATTGCAACCCAGGGTTTTGTACCTCAAGGCTGATCCGCTTCTGTTGCCAGACAGGAATGCATTGTGCTAAAGGCTTTCAGCACAGTCACACTTGGTCCTCATGGGAATCCCAGGAGGAGGAAGCACTGGCCCCATTTTATAGATGGTGAAGGAAAGGTCTGGAGAGGTCAGGCTAATGACCTATTGCTAAAGAACAACCTTCAGAGATAAGATCTGAGCCAGCCATGCAGCTCCAAGGCGTGTCTCTGACGACTGCATCAAGCCTCCCACGGGGGTGTCACACTCTTACCCGCAGGTATAAGGTCTTGGGAAGTATAGACAGAGCCTGCCTTTGACCGTCATGGCCACCTACAGCCCCACATCCCTCTGAGAGGCCTCTCTGCTCTGACTTCTGCCTCACTCTCTGATATCAGCCCTCATTCCTTGGCTGCCAGGGTCTTTACTGCCCCTCTCCAACCCCCAAGTCCCCCTTAGTGTTGTCCCCTCCACAGGCCACCTTGCCCCTGACTATACAACCTCAAGTTTACCCTGGAAGTGGTGAGCTCCTTCCCTTCCTGAAGCCAAATACATTTTTGTTAAGGAGAAAAAGAGAAAAAGAGTAATTTTCTTGTAAAGTTTATTTTATTTCCCGGTGTATCTCTTGTTACATGTCTAATCTCCAAGACCCTCTGATAGCCGTGAGTGAGGCTGCACGCTCAACAGATGATACAGTGCTTCTTAAGAAACAAGAAAGGGAAGACTAACACACCTGTGAAAACTATTTAGCATAAATTCAACCTGATGGTGACTATTATTCCATCTCTAACAGCATGTCAAGACAGACTTTGTGTGTCTTAAACAACAGGTGATCGGACCAAATGTTCACAGTTGCCCATTGCTTACTGTCTGCTTGGTCTTGACCGAACCTGAGCCAGGCTTCTCTATTTACTACAGATCCCTGCATTCTGCTTGTCCCTAAGCCTGAGCAAACACAAAAAGAGAGGAGCATGCCCCTGTTTTCAGCTTCTCCTGGGAATGGGCTGACCACAGCAGGACACTTTCCTGTCAAATCCAGTGGCCATTTCCCCTTGTTTGTGTGGCTTCCTCTCCGCAGATGCTGCTGCTCTCTGCTTACCTCCTCTGGGCCCTAGACAAGGAAAGCCTTTTTTCTGCTTGCTTTTGAGACTCTTGCAGACCTTATGGTCATAGTGTTCTTCCTATTGCCGTCATGCCTCCCTCCCTATTGTCATAGTCCTTTTCCCTCCCTTGACAATAACCCTTTTGAATAAAAATTTCTCCTTGCCAAGTTCTGATTTCTTTTTCTTTGACAACTCAGATGCAGCAAGATAGGGCTATGTGGTTATTAACACCACAGCCCCTAAAATACAATGAGATTTGGCCAAGAGTTCCAGTCCTTGGGCTGTTTTTAAATTTGTGTGGATAACTCCTTGGACATGGCTACCTACATTTCTTTTAAAATTGCTATGTGGTGTCCTGCACATATGCTGTTCCAACTGCCCCCAAAATTAGTGATTCTAAGGTGGTTAGTACCAGGGGAACTATCTGGAAAGCTTGTTTGCGGCGCTCGAGAGCAGCAGCCAGCATGGCTTTTAGAGGCAAGTCCCTGGGGGACTCTGCTGCTGAGTGAAAATCCACTGGAATTTTAAGCTAAACCCAAGCGCACAAAATATTGTCTAGTGTCAGATAAGGGTAAGCTTGTGATAAGCCCTTTGAATTCCCTTACAGGGTCACCAGGCTCCCTCTGGTGCCTGGATTCTCTGTGTCGCTATGAAGGCAAGTTTGCATGGTTTAGTGCATGCAATTCCAGGCCGTGTTAATAGAAACTTACACTGTTACAAGCAAACCAATGTGTGTGTTATCCACCTCATATTTAGCATCTGGGTCAAGGTAATTCATTCTGGGCTAAGCCCACTACTATTGTCTACATCTTTGCCTGAGATTAGCCTCTGAATATTGGTGTTGGATGTATATATCCAGGGGACCAGATTCATCTTGATAAGTGACATTTGTCAGGGATTTTGGCCACACTATGTGTACTAAGATCAGGTTGGCAGAGGTAAGCATGTGGTTAGATTTGTATTTGTGGATGGCTGTGACTAAGGCTGTATTCCGGCTTGGTTTGGTAGGCAATCGTACATTCCTCCTTGTTCTGATTGGTATGAACTGGTGTTTCAGTGTCCTGCCAATTGCCAATATTGAATAACATCAGTGTGTTTCCATGGGTGCGGGATAAGCTTTGCAGGTGTTCTCAGCGTTTTTTTTTAAGTTGTTAATTTAGCCCCATACCAAAATAAATTCTGAACTATGAGGCACTCGCATATGGGATCCTCACAGCGGGATCCAAGTTATTTCAAAAATAGTCATCAATTGTATTTTATATTTGAGCCATTTCTGTCCCTGTTTATCACAATGTTGCTGTGTTTCAGTGAAGACACTTGCTCTATCCCTTCCCTTACGGGGGAAATGGTCTAGGGCAGCAAATTGCATAGCTTTAATAGCCTCAGGCATGGCCCCTTGGGAGCAGGTAGTATAAGCAATTAGTTGCCAATTTGGGAGGGGAAACTCCCCTGCAGAGAGCAGTTAGATTTATCCTTGGGATCAAATACGATTTTAGTGAGAATTATCTTTGTGGTAACACCCAGGAGCTTTGACTGGTTGCCATGGTCAGCCAGTGCTGCTGTTGTCACAGAGCCTGCTTCCACTGAGTGTGATGTGAAACTTGCCATTGGTATTGAAGGATAGGTTGGGAGGAATTCCCAAGCTGCTTGTAATCCCTGATATTTTACACAGGCCTTGGTCCAGATAATGTAACGCAGCATACATTGCTTTCCTTAAACATATTAAGGAGGCTGGGGAGGAGGTCTGTGGAAAGGTGCTCTTGGCCACGTGGTTAGTGCAATTTCCTTCTCAGTAAGTGGAGTCTGTGCTGGAGGGGGAGAGACATCATTATCATAAAGAGGAAAAGAGGCCCGTAGTTATAAGGGCGTATGTTGCTGGCAGGGTTTACATTTATCATCACCCCAGGGATTCATAAGAGCTGTAACTTTATCTCCGTCATCCCACAGGGTTTATTGGGAATGGCTCCGGATTACAGCAATAATTCGATTGAATGAGTCACGAGCATCCTGGTGGTAATATTGGGTACACACTATCTCTGGGCATGCCTTGAACAAGACTCCACAGTTGTAGCTCATTGCTCTGTTTGATGGCACAAGTTAATAATAGTCAGTTTTATCAGATTTGAAGTAAAAGTTGGCCCACAGGACTTACAAGGGACCCAGGAGTGACAAGCGGTATCTTAGAGTCTGGCTTAGCTGGAATGGGTGCTGTTTGCAGTAACAGAGATAGCAGGAGGAATGCTGGCCTCAGTGCTGATGTCTGGTCCTGTTAGTAGGATTGACCAACGCAAATAACCAACAGTGTGATTCCTCATGTCCCCCATCTGAGCCATGTTGTGTGTCTCCCTGTTGTGTGCATGTGGCATGTTGTTTCCAGACATACCTTGGTCAGCAGTAGGGTGTCAATTACCAGGGTAGGGTGATCCATCAGTAGGTACGTAGTTGACACTGGTGAGGATAGGAGCTTCTCAGGTAAGAAAAGGACACAGTAACAGAGTAGGGTTTAAAGTCAGACGTCATCTATGGACAGCAATGGGGGATCTGGTTGTCCCTTGGGTATTGCCCAACGGTGTCACCTGGTCCAGGGCGG
>VSMD01062022.1:0-12182 GCA_008750895.1 Mirza zaza | reverse complement strand
TTAAAAGGCAGAGATTATTTAGTCTTAATAAAAACAAAAACAAAAGCTGTGGCGCTGGAGCAGGAGAGCATGCAGAAAGCAGCAGAGAGGATCATTCTGCGGACTTCATAGCAGCCTGGCAAGTGTTTCTCAGAGTTGAAGGACACATCCTGAAGTGTGAGACCTAAGGCCTCTGTGCACCATGGCAAGAAGAAAATACATAGGCTGGTAGCAGAAGTTTCCTGAAACTGAATTTGGTTTTGAGAAACAGGAGATGAACTAAACAAGGAATCCCACATTGTAGTCCAATAGGGTATACTACTGATATGTTTAACAACTAGCTCTCCAAGTATAGTTCTGACATGAGTGTTGATTGGTACTTTTGTTTACATTAACAAGTAAGGTGACAAGTGAAACGATGAAGACATATGTTGGAATTTCCCTTGTTCATCACTTGTCAGTAGTATGTATGCCTTCGTTGCTGAATTGGATAATAGTCACTAAATACTGAAAGAATTCTTTTTCCTTATTCACAATGTAATGTCTACAGACATGACACACTTTTAAGTTTCATCTGAATTATTAACATTTTTTTCTATCACTTTCTTAGGTCTAGACCAGGGATCAGCAAACTACAAACCTAAACTGCTTATATAACTCTTTTAAATTATCCACTCAGATCTAAATATCACAGTGCTTTGATATGTACCAAAATATGTGAATGAGCTGTTCAGTAGTCAAATATTATACATTTCTTTTTTCCTTGAACTCCTGTTTCCTTTCCACTTCTTCCATAAAATAAAGTATAATATCTTTATGCTTAAGAGATGTTTATTGTTTACCTTGTCATTTTTCTCTGCAAGAAAAATCATATATTGCAGTTTTTAGTAGTATACAATTAAGCAAACTACATGTTATAAACTTTGACAAATAATGATTAAATTTAAAAAATAAAAGCCTATTAGAAAATTATCACTTAATGATATTAGAAGAGGCATTTTTCAATTAGTTCACATAGGCAAATATATAAATATCACTTATTTTTTGAATGAGTAACACTTAGCATCAATGCTGTTCCTCTTTTCAGTTTTTATAGATGTAAGAGCTAAGAACCATTGTTCATAAATACGTGGAAGTAAAAGGAGTTGTTTTTTTTTCTTATGTTGCTAAAGTCTCAGAAATCCTCCGAAGTTTGCTGAAATCATGTAATGATCAGCCAACATTATTTTTAATAATCTGTAGCTGATGACTTGATTAGATCCTCTCTCAATTTTGTTGGAACCCAGGAGTTAGAACCCATTCAACCTGAAAAAGATTTGTTTCCTAGTCTTTACAGCCATTCAGTTTCCCAATTTCTGGTAATTTTGCCAAAAAGGTCTTTTCATGACTTATCAAATTACTATTAATTATTGCTATTTTTAGAGAAACCTCATTTTGGTGGCTTACGTTAATTAAACAGAGATTTTTTTAAAAAAACATAAAATTGGCGGGGCGGTGGTTCACGCCTGTAATCCTAACACTCTGGGAGGGCAAGGCAGGCAGATTGCTCGAGGTTAGGAGTTTGAAACCAGCCTGAGCAACAGCGAGACAGACCCCGTCTCTACTATAAATAGAAAGAAATTAATTGGCCAACTAATATATAGAGAAAAAATTAGCCAGGCATGGTGGCGCATGCCTATAGTCCCAGCTACTCGGGAGGCTGAGGCAGGAGGATTGCTTGAGCCCAGGAGTTTGAGGTTGCTGTGAGCTAGGCTGATGCCACGGCACTCACTCTAGCATGGGCAACAAAGCGAGACTCTGTCTCAAAAAAAAAAAAAAGAAGAAGAACATAAAATTGGAAATTATAACTCTTTCGTGAAGAAGGCATATTTATGCTGAATTTCAGTTTCCTAGGACATCTTAAAATGTCTTTAAAAGGCCAGACAGGTGGACAGGGTTGGATACAACAGTTGTTATATAGAGATAAGTTAGCAATTCACTTAATGGTTGAAAAGAAGCCTGTTTATAATTACACATTTGATATTATTAGAAAAGCATATCAACATCTGAAAGGGAGGAATTATCCCTAATTAAATAAAGTTGGTTTTGTAAAGTTCAGGATATTATGTTCTAGTATATGTTTTGGGAACAT
The DNA here is from genome assembly GCA_008750895.1 of Mirza zaza. Lineage (NCBI taxonomy): Eukaryota > Metazoa > Chordata > Mammalia > Primates > Cheirogaleidae > Mirza > Mirza zaza. The sequence goes on along the minus strand of VSMD01062022.1, from coordinate 10,072 downwards.
TTTATCCTACACCTGTACAGAGGTAGATGTACTATTTTTAAGAATGCAATTTAAACTACTTTATGGAAAGTAACACCAAAAGGAAAGTACTGGGCCATCAGTAATTGGAAGACTTACAGAAACTTAATAAGTTTTGCTATTTGTATTATTTACAGTGGAATCTATATCATATTCCTATTATAATAATATAAATCTAATAACTTCATGGCAAAAAAAGAATTGAGCAGCAAGTGGTTGACTAGCAGCAGTGAGAGGTGTATGCTCAAAAAATAAATAGGAGTTTATAACATCCCATAATCTGTTGGCAAAAGTTAATGAAAATGTTTCCCCCACCAATCTGAATAAATGTTTAAGAAAATACGAAACTCTGACTTAGGTATATGTTCCCTTTCCAGATGTAACACTTATCTCCTGGGAGCATAGGAAATTAGTGGGGAACTGTTTACTTCCTTCTCCTCAAAGTCATGTCCATATGTACCTGAGATGAACCAAGGCGTGGATGAATGAGAGTGTCCTCTCAGCTCCATCACCAAGCATAGTGGAAATTCAGAAAGAATGATTTGTGGCAGATTGATATATCATTTAACAATAAATATTAATACTCAAATTCTTAGGTCAGTGGATATGTAGATAGATAAGAGCCAGGGCTTGTCATAAATATGTCCCCTATGGGCTCTCATACGACTCTCCCTAAGAGGCAATGCATTCTTTGACAATAGTTATGTATTGGAAGAGATGACATTAGTGAGCAAAGTTCGTCATCTCTCTTGTTGCCCCACTTGACAGTGAATTCAGAACATGCCAACACAGGCAAAATTCTGAGTTTCTAACGCCTTGCTTCAAGGTTAGTATAAATGTACGTGAAAGAAGGAAAGGCATGAAGCCCTACCAAGGGTTTATGGTACCTTGATTAAAGGAGGCTTTACCAACACCAATGATGAGTGATTGTGAAGGGGGAGATGAGGAAAAAACCCACAAAACATCTCGACCTCTGGTGTATTTTCTGGCAGATCAATTTTGGAAAGAATGCATATGGAAATTGAGAATATGGAAATTGATGCTCTTAAAACTATCTATGCTTACATATCTCTTAGAAAGTCTGCCTGGGGTATGCATTCCTCACTTAACACTACTAGCATAGAGAATAGGAATGAAAAAAAAAATAACAAAATGAAATGAAAGCAAATGAATGAGTAGAAAGGCTTAGAAGAGAAACGATATTATGGAATACAAGCCAAGGAGGGTCTTCAAAGAAGGCAGCAGAAATAATGAACAGAACAAATATTTAAAGATTTAATTCAAAAAACTTTTCATGAAATAAAAGAAAGGTATAAGTATTCATATGGAAAGGATGCAGCTAGAAAAAATTAAGTGGATGGTCAAATTAGGGATATGTCCTCATAAAATTACTGAACTTCAAAGAATTCTTTGGGAAAGGAGGCAAAAAAAATTGATTTACTTATGGAAGGGCAATTTACAGGGCTTATTAGACAAACTTCAGCGTAACTAAAAGACAATAGAACATACTTTTTTAAGAAAGTGTGACTCAAGAATTTTATTCCCAGCCTATCACTCTAATACTGTACTAAAGCAACCAACAAACTATTTTGAATATACAAGAACATAGTAGATTGGATATTGTTTCATTGAACCTTTTTGATAAATAAGAGCATGCATTTTAATTACTTAAGAAAATTCTTGACAGGGAAAACTACCATAAAATAATCTGACAGTGAGCATTGAATCTATTTAACTGCAGAACTAAAACCAAAACAAATCTGAGGTTTTTGATTACAGAAGAGATTATAAATATAAACATAGATAAACCAAGATATTGTGAAAATGGAATAATGTAACAAAAGTTGGGAGGAGAAAGGATAAAGACATGAATGCTATAAGTACAATAAAACCTTTAAAAGCTGAGAGGTCAAACGATATGTAATATAGAGATGTATATATCTTGTATAATAATATTTTTTAATGGAAGTAAAACAGACAAATAGAAAAATACAGAAATTGTATGTGTGCATATTGTTCAATTTTTGCAAAGTGAATATACAAATGTACCCATATAAAAAGGATCCATATCAAGAAATAAAACATTCCCAGCACACAGAAGCCTCCCTCTTACCTCTTTGTTGTTATTATACCTCCCTCAAGGACATCTACTATACTGATTTCTAGCTGAATATATTAGTTTTGTCTGTTTTTGTATGTTGTATAATAGGATTAATGTGCTATGATGTGTTATGTTGTTACGTGTAACAATAGTCCATTATTACATATATATAATACTGAATTATCTGAGTATATCACAATTTATTTATCCACTCAACTATTGATGTACTTTTGGGTTAGTTTTACCGGCAGTAGGAGGCTATTGTGAATAATTCTGCCATGAACATTCTTGTATTTACCTTCTTGGTGAACAGGCATGCTTTCTTGTTGGGAATAAATATTTGAGGGGAAAAATAAAATGTATTAATTTAATATTTGCAAAAATATTAGCCCTGTCATATAAAATGTAAACTGTGACTATTGATTTAACCAAAAAATTATAACTATAAAAAGAAAAATGGAAGACAGGAAGTGGATAGGTTTAAGAGAGCTATCACCTTACTGAAATAAGAAATCTATAGATAATACTTAACATTAATAAAGATTATTACAAAATATATTATAAAGGTTATACTTTAGTATTTAATATTTATAATAGGCCAGGCACAGTGGCTCACGCCTGTAATCCTAGTACTCTGGGAGGCTGAAGCAGGAGGATCGCTTGAGATCAGGAGTTCAAGAACAGCCTGAGCAAGAGCAAGACACCATCTCTACCAAAAATAGAAAAGTTAGCTGAGCACAGCGACATGTGCCTATTGTTCCAGCTACTTGGGAGGCTGAGGCAGGAGGATCGTGGAAGCCCAGGAGTTTGAGGTTGCAGTGAGCTATGATTATGCCACTGCACTCTAGGCCGGTTGACGAAATGAGACTGTGTCAAAAAAAAAATATTATATATATATATATATATGTATAAAATACTGAAAATCAAATTCAAATATTTTCCAATACAAAACCCAAATTAACTTAAAATAATTTATGTAAGGAAAGTTTTACACATCCACAAATTTTTTGACTTAAAAAGTGCAGTATTAAGACATTATTTAAAAATATGGAGATAAATGTCAAAAGAAATTGCCAAAATAATTGAAAGTAATGATCTCAAAGGAGTAGGGAGGATTGGTTTTGATTACAAGTCTTGTATAATAGTATAGATTGAAGATTCCTTACAGAAATGCTTGGGACCAGAAGGGTTTCTGATTTCTGATATTTTTGGATTTGGAATATTTGCATATATGTAATGAGATATCTAAATGTAAAATTCATTTATGTCTAAATACAGAATTCATTTATGTTTCATATATATCTTACACACAGAGCCTGAAGGTAAGATACAAGATTTTTTAATAAATTTGTTCATGAAACAAAGTTTGTGTACACTGGACCATTGAAAAGTGAAAGTCTCACTATCTCAGCCACCCATGTGGACAATCTGTGGTCATTTGGCGTCACCATCATTCCTGACTCCAAATGTAGTTCTAAGCAATCATGTTCTTACACTTATTCACACATAAGTACTTACCATTAAAAAATATTATGTACCATTAATACAGTGAAAAAATAACGTATTCAGGGTAACCGAAGAGCACAGTAGCATCACCAGAATGCCTGGGAACACTGAATAAACTGTGTTGTGCGCCTGTGTTTTGGCTGCTACCTTTTACATGAGGTCAGGTATGGAGTTTTCCACCTGTGGTATCATGTCAGAAGCACTCAAAAAGTTTTGGATTTTGGAGCATTTCAAATTTTGGATTTTTGGATTAGGGATGCTCAACCTGTACTGTCCAACTTTTCTCTAAGCCCCCTGCGCTATTCGATTTGTTACCAGATACATGTATTATTTGAGTAAAATTAAGGGTTTTGTTTGTTTTGTTTTTGCAGAAAGATAGCCAGCAATAACTTTATACTGAAGTGATTAGGAATCATATAAACATATCTCACCAAACCCCAACTAAATGTACCCCCAACTCACCTTTCTTTTAGCCAGATCCTACAAATGCCCTCACCCACTTAAAGGCCACCCAACAGGAGGGGAGTGAGTCAGAGAGGAAAGTTGGAATGAAAAGACAGTAGTTTTAACTACTGTTCAACATCTTACATCTGCACATTTTACAAAAATTCATGACCATATATACACAACACCAGGAAGTTGTGGAGCAAGTGTGCCCCAGAAGCTTAAGCATCCAGATCAATCCACTCCTGGGAGCAAAGGGAAGAGAGTAGAATAAAACGCCCAGATTCAAGCTCAGCTCTGCTCTTTAGGAATAATGGGATGTCAAGTAGTTACTCAATTGCTCTGCACCTCAGTTTCCTGATTTGTACAATGGTAATAATAAGACCTCACAGTTTTATGCTCAGACACTGATAAGATAACGATGACATCATAATGAAATGCAGGCTAGCTTCAAAATCAGCAGCAGTTGTCCCAAATTGCATAGAGAAGCCTGTGATCCTTGTATCTGTGGTGCAGTATGAATTTAGAAACTTCTATTTGTCAGTGGGTCATGTCCTTAAGTAGCTCTGATCTAAAGTAGTTTAAAGAGAAAAATATGAAAGTCCAACTTACATTTTATGTATTTTGTTTTGTTTTATTTTTTTTACTAACATGTTGAGCCAATTTACTAGAAAATTTTGTTCCAAAATCAGGCCTGCCTATGATGTTCTAGATGTCTTCCCAAAATTACAGTGACAGGAACAAGTTCTGACCAGGATCTTTTTCTTCCCACTTTTATTATGTCTAGGAGTAAGAAGGCATTGCCGACCTATCCATAGTTGGTATCTTGGAACAATATGTTAATTAGCAAAGTCATATAAAATTCAGATGTAGGAAAAAGGATAAAAATCAAAGACCTAACACCCTCCATTTGGAATTCTTGCAGCAGTTTTACCAGGTCTATCCCATTTTGCTTATCACTTTTTAATAAACCATTTTGTTTTGTTGTCTGTTTTATGCTTATGACTCTATCAAGGTACAGATTGTATCTTTTTCATTACATTTCATTCAAGTATTTATTAAGTCCATAGTATGTATTGACTGTACTAGGTAACAGGGGCAAAAAAGATGATGAAAACATTTTCCTATTCTGAAGGAGATTGAAATCTGGTTGTGGATGCATTTCCACTCGCCAAATTTCACAAGTTATATTAGGAGGATATTCATTGCAGCATGTTTGTAATCAGAAAATAAAAGGGATGAGGGGACAACCTAAATGTCCAACAATACAGGACTGGTTAAATGTTAGTTCACCATACTCCACCAGCCTTCCTTAACCCAGGTCCTCATCCAAACCCAGAAAACAGAAAGTGATCTGAGTGATTGTTTCCTTAATTTTACCAAGGATCGTACATGACTAGTGCCATTCTGAGTGCATAGAAGAGAAGTTAATTCAAGACATTCATTGTTGCTTTAGAGCATTCAGGCTTAATTCTTTCATGGGGCCAAAGTTAATATGGAAGTATTTGTAAAGCATAGTGTAAGGTGAGAAAAGATTTAAAATGAAAAAAGCAAGGTGGACAACAAAATGTATAATTGATCCCTTCTGTGTAAATAAAAAAGCTATGAATGAGTTGCTTATATGTGCAGAGACGTAGGTGAGCTAAGGCTGGCTGCTGGGCCCACAACTCAAGCGCTGAGATGGGAGACAAGAACACCCATGGTTAACGAGGAGTTCGGTTCTTGCAGGTACAGGCCAGGGAGATAGGTCCTCTGTCCTTGGCACAAGCCAGCTCTGGCCTTTCTTTCTTGCCTCAGGTCCTTTTCCACCTCTTCAATAGGGCCCCACTAATTTGTCAGTTTGAGGATGGATTTAGTGTGTGTTGCACAGGAATGAAATCAGTAGGAAAATCAATCTGAAGGAATTTCCATTTGGTCCTGACGCCTTCTCCACGAGGCCCCTGCCCCATCAGCCTTGCTCTGGGATTGTGTTTCAAGCCTCTCCTGTGCACTTACAAATAAAACCAGGCTGCCCTGGGCACACTTGTGAGGTGATGCTGGAGCCTCACAGGGTTGGGCCAGAGATTGATACGGTGTGTACACGCCTGGGCCGATACAACCCTTTTGATCTATTTCCGAAGGCAGATTTTTGCCTCCTGCTTCAAGTGATTGATTAAGTTAGGATTGCTTTTAAAAATTCTCTCCACTCATGCTTCCTCACGGGCTCACAGTGAGCCCTGTCAAATTGTACTCTCCTTTATGCTACAGGTTGTTCTGTTCCAAGTGGGCAAATGGAAACTGTTTTCCTAATATGCAGTCAGTTACCTAGTTCTTTCTATGCAATCAGTTACCTTGGAATTCCTGTTTTGCATTCCATATGGTACGGGCACCCTCTTATCACATCATCAGTCATGTTTCTAGCAAAGTTTTGGCCTTATGGTTAGGGAGGAGCTTTGCTCCAGAGCTCTCCTTCCCCTCTGCTCTCTCCCACTCCCATTTCAGTGTGAGAGCCATGGAGAATCCAGCGTGATCCCATTAGTTTTGAAACAAGCCAGTGCACGTGTTTGTAGACTTCCAAAGACTGGAATGTAAGCGGACGTCGCTGGTGTTCCGTAGGCCCCAACTGGAGACGTGGACCTTGGTTCCATGTGTCCTGGTGGGATGGAGATCTGCGGTGATGCAAAAGCACCAGCTTTGCAGTCTTGCAGACCTGTTGCAACTCCCACCCCAAGCACGGTGTTTACTTGTAAAAATGGGGCAGAGTTTCCATCTTGTGTGAGTGGTGAGAAAGACTGACATGGACAAGTGAAAGTACAAGCACATTGCCATCTCCATTTCTAAGTCCTCCTTCTACCTCCCAGACCTTCTCGTCTTTTCCACAGTGTCCGTCCTGGGACGCAAGTGACTGGCCCTCGGTCGGGGACATCACCTCAGCTCTTTCCTTCACCTGGTCTGTGCCTCGCTCACAGCCTTCCCTTCCGTTTCCCTGGGCCTCTGGTGCCTTGCTGAAACGTTCCAGTGTGGTCTCAGCTCAGCTGGGAGGAACTGCTGTTGGGGTGCAAGCAGTCATGGTCCAAAGCTCTTATGGGGGAAGGACCTGCAGGTCAAGAGCTGGACGAGGAGGTCCAGCGACACCCTCCGTGACACACTTTTCCAACCTTGCAAGCCCTGCAGTTTGCTTTATTAAGGGAGCTGGGCATGGTCTGTGCTGTCCTGTCAGCAACCCTAGTGTTTTCCTGTGTTTCTGGGACCATATTTCCCCCACAAAGAAATCCAGTGGTTTTTAATGACTCCATGACAGTTACTGTGTGCATGATAATGAGGATAATAATCGCTCCTTAGCTTAGAGACTATTTACCCATTCTCTAATTTATTCATTCAGCCAATCTTCCTTGAGTGCCTATTATGTGCCAAGTGAAAATGCAGGCACAGGGAAGTGACAGTGGACAGAGACAAATCCCTACCTGCATGGCCCTTATATGGGGGAGATGTTGATATCATAGAAAACAGAGTTTCAGACAATGACAGTGAAGAAGAATGAGCGGGGAAGGGAGGGTAGATGATGGATCCCTTTTGGAAGGTGATATTTGGGTGGAGATGAGCATGAAATGAGGCAGGGAACTACACAAAGATCCAGGAGAAGAACACCAAGGAAGTGGAAAGGCCCTGGACAGGAAACAGCATGATGTGTTCAAGGAAGAGCAGGAAGGCCAGTGTGACCAGAGCCCCATGCACAAGGAGTGCGTGGCAGGAAATGAGGCCACATCAGATGGGTGTTGCCCACCGAGGTAGGGCTTTGGGATCTTACTCCAGGCGTAAGGGAAAGCCATTAGAGGATTTTGAGAAGTGCATTGACATGGTTTGATTTATGATTTTAAGACATCACCATGACTGCCGTGTGGAGAACAGCCTAGCAGGGAGCAAGACAGAGGCGAGGTGACCAGCCAGACAGTGGCAGTCACTCGGGCCAGAGCTGCTGGCGGCGCTGCACACAGCCACAGTGGTCAAGGCGATGAGAAGCTATCGAATTCAGTGTGTCTTTTGAAGACAGAGCCAACAGAACTTGCTGAAGAATTGCATGTGGGGTGTGAGGCAAAGTGAGAACTTAAAAATGACTCCTAGGATTCTGGCTCGAGCAGCAGGACAGGGATGCTATTTACTGAGAGAGGGAAAAGTGGAGACGGAGCCTGTTTGGGACAGGAATCAAGAGGTGTGTTTTGGATGCGTTAATTTTGGGATATTTATGTGGAGCTCAGGAGGAGACTAAGTTTGGAGCTGTAAACACAGGCATTATCTGCACGTTGGTAATATCTGGGCTGTGGGACCAGACAGAGTCACTTGGGGAGTGAGTGTAGACGGAGAAGACAACAGGGCCAAGGACTGAGCCATGGGCACTCAAACACAAATGTGGGAGAGAAGAGCCACCCTAAGCTCACCCCTCATTGTCTAGCGGTTTTACAGGAGCCTTCACCTGGTTTCCTGACCTCCCTGTCCAGAAGCAAGTCTTATATATTGGTGGCTTAAGGCTCCTGCCCATAGGGACCTTGGAAATCTCATGAATCTATTCTCAGCCTGGGTTCTGGGGGCCTCGTTATCCTCTAGGCAGGAGCCCTGGGTCCTCTGTTGCAAGGAGGAGGGTCTGCCTCTGGACCTAGAACCAGCAAACTGATGGCTTCAGCCCCATTTAGAGACTTTCCATTTTGTGTCTGAACCACAGAGTTGATGATTTTGTTTTAGAGAGAGGATATGACTTTTTGTGACATTTGATTTTTATCCACCATGCTGTGTTTTTGGGAACTTGGGGCAGGACATCTAGGTGGCAAGGGACGTTGCTGTCCTGACAGGGGCACTGACATTTGGATTTTCCAGAGCTTGTTTGCTCCATGGTCCAACCTCAGCCCTTAAATCTCTCCAACAGCTGGTTGTCACTGAATCACTCATTTAATTGACAGATGCTATGAATATTTGCAAAACATAGAATAAGATATGGTTCCTGGTCTCCAGGAGCTTAAAATCAAGTAAGGCAGTGAAACCTGCAAACATGAAATGAAGACTGACATAGTGTGTATGTTCTCATACGGAACTGCCCTGGCACAGGGCGTGGCACGTAGATTTGCAGCAAGTGTGAAAGGAACAGTCCACAGGGTTTGTCACTGTCCAGTAACATCTACCTAAGAGATACGTAAGGGCTAGTGGAGCTGGAGAGAGTGGAGGGAGGTATGGACGGGAGCCATGAGGACATGGATGTTAAAGAAGGGCAGGCTTGGGCCAGCGGAGGCACAAGGGACACGTGCAGGCCAGGGAAGAAAGTGAAGACATGAGAGATCTAGCCTGACTCGAGCGATGAGATCAGCCTGAGAGGAAGGGTGGGGACATTTGGGGCAGTAGTAGGCACATACTATGGAGGTCCCAAAAGCCAATTTAGGACCGGGAGGGGACTTTGCCTGCCCTTCTGGGTGCTTGAACTCATTAGGAAAAGAAATAGTGACTTCCTTTAAGTTGGAGTGAGGAGCAATGTCTGAGTGGCCTTGAGGGACCACAGGTTGGAAAGGAGAAACAGACAGGGAAGACTGCCACCCTGAGGCCCCAAGCCCAGCACCTGGGAAGGTCACTGCTGTGCGCACAAGCCCCGTGTACCTGTGGCCTGCGCTGGCGGCGGCTCGTCTGAAACAAAACAAGCAGCCAAGGCAGCTGCCTCGAGACCACTAACATGAAGTCGTGAAAAGGTCCGCTAGTATTAGTAATAACAAAATATTTTTTTCCTTTGATAGAATGCTCTAGACTAGAGCTTAAAATGTGTTTCCACCTACCTTTTATCTCCTAGTTTTCACAAAAACTCTGTGACTTCAGTAACGGCATCCTGCCTAAGAGAAGGAGATGTGCACTTTTAGACTGCCCCCGGGCCTGCTGATGGTGACGTTGGCGGTTTGAGCACCAGCACCCGGTGGCCCTTGCTCTTGTCAGTCATTCGGGTGGAAGATACACAGTGAGGGGGGTGTGACAAAGTCCAAGGCTGAGACCCAA
>VSMD01062019.1:0-51631 GCA_008750895.1 Mirza zaza | reverse complement strand
TGAGTGAGGCATTTTCTTTTCCATTTCTTTATCAGGAACTGAAGAAAAGAAACTTAAATTCTATTTAACACAAAATTAGAGCTTCCTAGAGATAATAGGATTCTGCAAGGTTTAAAAAAAAAACAGCTTTATTGAGCATAATTGACATAAATTGCATGTGTTTAAAGTATACAATTTGAGGCGGGCGGATCGCTCGAGGTCAAGAGTTCGAAACCAGCCTGAGCAAGAACGAGACCCTGTCCCTACTATAAATAGAAAGAAATTAATTGGGCAAATAATATATAGAGAAAAAAATTAGCCAAGCATGGTGGCGCATGCCTGTAGTCCCAGCTACTCGGGAGGCTGAGGCAGAAGGATCGCTTGAGCCCAGGAGTTTGAGGTTGCTGTGAGCTAGGCTGACACCAGGGCACTCACTCTAGCCTCTGCAACAAAGGGAGACTCTGTCTCAAAAAAATATAAATAAATAAATAAATAAGTAAATAAAAATAAAGTATACAATTTGATACATTTTGATATATATGTACCCCGTGAAACCATCACCACAATCAAGCTAGTACACACATCCATCACCCATCACCTGCTAAAGTTCCCCTCCTGTACCTTTGTAATCCTTCCCTCCCATTCCTTGCCACACTTCACTTCCCAGGCAACTAGAGATCTGCTTTCTGTCGCTCTCAGTTAACTACATTTTCTGGAGTTTATATAACTGGAATCATATAGTATACTCTTTTTTTTTGTCTAGTTTGTTTCACTCAGCACAATTATTTTGAGATTTATCCATGTTGTGAATATAAGTAGTTCATGTATTTTTGTAGCTCAGTAGTATTCCATTGTATGTATATACCATCATTTGTTTTTCCCTTCATTTGGGTGATTTCCAGTTTCTGACTGTTACAAATAAAGCTGCTATGCAGATTGTATTAGTCAGCTCAGGATGCCATAACAAAATGCCGTAGACAGGGTGGTTTAAAACAACAGACATTTCCTCCCAGCTCTGGATGCTGCAAGTCCAAGATCTGTATTCCAGCATGGTGGGTTTCTGTGCCTCTTCCTGGTTTGAAGGCACCCTGCATCTTGCTGTGTGCTCACATGACCTCGTTGTGTGCTTTTAAAGAGAAGAGGAAAGGGAGAAAGGAAGGGATAGAGGGGGAGAGAGAGAAGGAAGGAAAAGTCAGGGGCTGGGGAGACTGATCGTGCCTCAGCACTCTCTGGGGTGTATTCTTACAAGGACACTAATCCTATGGAATCAGAACTCACCCTTATAATCTCATTTAACCTTAATTGCCTCCTAAAAGACCCTGTCTCTGAACCCAGTCACATTGGATTAGGGCTTCAACACATGAATTTTGAGGAGACACAATTCAGTCCATAGAAAGATCTGTGTCTTTATATGGACGTATGCTTTTATTTCTTTTGGAAATAAAAGGAGTGGAATGACTGGACCTGAAGATATACAAATGGCAAATAAGCACATGGGAAGATGCTTCACATCATTAGTTATTAGGGAATTGCAAATTAAAATCATCATACGATACCTCTACAGACCTAATAGAGTAGCTACCAGACCACCATACCAAGTGTCGGTGAGTGTGTGGAGCAATTTGAATTCTCATATAGTGCTGGTATGTCTGTAAGATGGCTCAACCACTTGGGATAACAGTTTTGCAGTTGCATAAAAAGTTGAATATACATCTTCCTCAAAATTTTGGAGGAAGACTTTGTCTATCCAGAAAAACAAATTAACAAGATCCTGTTTAAACACATTTTCCCCCCAGGAAAATCATGTCATTTTCAACCTGTGCATAACATAATACACTCTATTCGAAGTTTTGCGTCAAACACTTGAACTCTTTTCAGAGAGATTGTACCAAAATATTTTCTTTGGTCAAGATAATACTTTGTCATAATGAGCCTAGGTCAATGAGTCAAATGACAAATTCAGAATATATAACACTCTATAGAAATGTGCAGGGCTTCCATCTGTGAAGGGCTGTAGGAATATTCACCCTGGAAGAAGTTTCACTTTACACAGAGCAGTCCCCCACCCCTTGCTGAAACACGCACTTCAAAGTGCCAAAAAGACTCAGAATTCTTTTTAAAACACCATATTCTCTTTAGAAAGGTGTATTTAAACCATTCATGTCTTCTGTCATGATTTCATAATTTTTCCAAACTTCAGAAACTTAATTGTAACTTGAAAAGGAAAAAAAAAAAAACCAGTTTGAAATCATTGATAATAAAGAAATAATTTGATTACGTAAATACCCAAGGGCAATGCAGCGCTATGACCAGGACTTGTTAAAGCAGTGGATTTGGGCCCCACCTGCAGAGTCTCTGATTCAAGGTCTGGAGTGGGGCCTGAGAATTTGCATGTTTCTTACAAGTTCCCAGGTGCTGCTTATGCTGCTGGTTGGCAAGCCAACTTTGAGAACCACTGCTCTAGAGATCATATTTCCAAAAAATAATAAAAGTTGCTCCTAATTACCTGTGAATAATTGGGGGGGGGGGTCATTCATTCTCCATCAGTAGGCCTCCTTATTATTCTACCGCATCCATCAAATTAATCCCTGTCGAGGGAAAAAGCATTGAAGACCCTGCCAAGTAGATAACATCAGAAAGGGGAGTTATTAAGAAAGCAAAATATCCCTGTTTTGGTCTCACTACTTCCTAGTTTATTTGGACACTTTACTCACTTTTATTTCTAATGTAGTATGTGCCCAGGCACATCCAGTTTTTAAGACTCTGCCTTCTGACTCACTTCGTATATATGTCGTTAACCAGCTCTCTTCTAAGTATTGAAGCCTTAGATCCCATTTATTGGAATGCCTCGAGGGTGTTTGTTACCCACGTTTAAAGGGAAATCATCTCCCTACACTGCCTTTCAATCTAAGCTGGTTCTTCATCCTTGTGATCTCCAAAGAAATGTTCCTTGGGGTTTACTGAGAATTCTTATTTTGCAGGGTTGTTAATCCTTGTTAGTGAATACGTTACTATGATTTTTATTTAGCATAAATAGTTTAGAACTTTGAAACACCTAGTTTCCCCTTCTCTGTTCAAATGCAAGCCAGCAAAAATGAGGATGGTGGAACTAGTTGATAAGTCAAGTCCCTCGGGGAGGGGGCTTTTTTTCATTTTTTAAATAACAGATTAATATCTTTTGCCTAGTCAATTGAAAGAGATTCCAAAGATTACCAAGATTAGGGCAAATGGATATTTTGATACATTGTTGGTACAATTGTAAATCAATTCAGGCTTTCCAGAGTGCAATCTTTCATAAATGCAATAAATTAAATACGCCTATACTTTGATTCAGAAATTCAACATTTAGGAATTTATTCTAATCAAATAATAGACACAGATATGTGTAAAATGGTATTTACTATAGCATGTTTATAATATTATAATTTTTAAAACAATCTAAATGCCCAATTCAGGTTGCTAAATTAATTATAGTGTATGCATATAATAGAAAAATCCAGAAAAGATGAAATAGATGTATATCGACTGACATAGAAAGTTATCCAAGTTAAGCAGTGAAGTGAAAAAAGCAGGTTATGTAATAGTGCAAATAGGAAAGTCCACTTTTGTCTATTTTTAAAAGGAAGTTTGAATGTTTTACAATGAGTACAGAATAATTAAAAATAAAAATGTATTCTTATATTAAACAAAAGAAGCTGTCATTACTATTTAATCAAATTGGCCTCCATTTAAAATGGACTCCTTTTCTAGGTTCTAACCTAGGTAATCTAGGTTCTAATGTATTGACTACTTTTTTTTTTTTTTTTTTTTTGAGACAGAGTCCTGCTCTGTGATGCCAGCTAGAGTGCAGTGGCATCATAATAGCTCACTGTAGCCTCAAAGTTCTGGGCTCAAGTGATCCTCCTGCCTCAGCCTCCCAAGTAACTGGGACTACAGGCAGGTGCCACGACGCATGGCTAATTTTTTCTATTTTTAGTAGAGATAGGGTCTTGCTCTTGCTCAAGCTGGTCTCAAAACTCATGAACTCAAGCAATCCTCCCAGAGTGCTAGGAGTACAGGTTGTGAGCCACCATGCCTGGCCTGGGTTAACTATTTTACCTGGTTAATGTACTCTGGGTAGCTCCCTGAATAAATCATATCAACTTAATTTAATTGACACCAGCTTAGTGATATGGGTAGTAGTCTACCTATAGAAATTTGAGGAAAAGAATGGGGAAATTAGTTTTTAATTACCCGGTAATGTGTTTTTTTTTGTTTGTTTGTTTTTTTTTTTGGCTTAACACAGAAGGTAAGGAGAATTGCAATCATTTTTATTTTAAGTCAAACAAGTCCCATGATCTCTCTGTGCCTCAGTATACTTCCCTGTAAAATGAGGGACCTGGACTATGTGTTGTGGTACCTCTAGACAATCATGCCCAGCATGCTGGTTTTCCATCTCTTTCATCTGGTAATGACACATTGCTCTTCCTTAAAGGTGGTATCTCAGGGAAGGACCCATTGTAACATCTGGCAAAGAAACATCTGGAGTTGATGGCCTCTGAACTCACATCTAGCCTTCTGATTAAGAAGTTGCCAAGAAAAACTGAAAATGGTAATTTCCTCTGAGGAGGGAACATGTGTGGTTGGTGGATAGTCTAGAATGGAGAGTTAACATTTCACTATATCCTCTTTAGAATTTTGCATCCTGTTATTGTGTACATGTGTTACCTAGTCATTCACAAATGAATATTTTAAATAATTTCAAAAAGACAAAGTATACTTTATAATCTCATCTTTTAAATGGGCACTATCTTAGTCTATTTGTGCTGCTATAAGGGAATACCTGAAGATAGGTAATTTTTGGAGAAAATACTTTTATTTGGCTTACAGTTCTGCAGGCTGTACAAGAAGCATGGTGCCAGCATCTGTTTCATGTGAGGGCTTCAGGATGCTTCCACTCATGGTGGAAGGCGAAAGAAAGCCAGAGTGTGCAAAGATCACACAGCAAGAGAGGAAGCAAGAAAGAGAAGAGGGAGGTGCCAGGCTCTTTTTAATAACAGCTCTCAGGGGAACTAAGGGAGTGAGAACTCACTCACTCCCAATCCAGGGAGGGCACTAATCTATTTATGAGGGATTCACTCTCATGACTGAAACACCTCCCATTAGGCCCTGCCTCCAACATTGGGGATCAAGTTTCAACATGATATTTGGAGGGATCAAACATCCAGACTATAGCATGCATGCATAGAGTAAGGATTGGGTTTATATATGTTAAAATATCAACAATGATTATCTCTTTGTGGTAGAATTATGGGTGATTTTGTTTTCTGTTATTTGATTTGTTTTTATAATGTTTTTCCCATAAACATTACTCCTGTGGCCAGATAAATCTTTTAAATTGTAAGTATTAGTCTTATAAAAATGTAAAATGAAGAACATAAGGAGGCCAAACATGTACATCAAAACAAGAGGGAAAAACATTGCCCAGAAAATCTCTGCTAGCAAATGTATCACCTGACACAGAGCAGGTGTTCAGTAGATGGTCTGTGAATTACTGACTTTTAGTCCCTGAATCCTTATGCTCTCTCTCATCGTGAGCTGTTTTCTTAGCTTAACACTCTCCTCTTCTGAAAAACTGCCTCTTCCAAAAACCTCCACCTGCTTCCCCATTTTGATCTTGGTACATACCACCTGCTACTCAGGTATCCAACTTTGCTCTCCCTCCTCTGTGAAGCTCTCCCAACTCCCCAGTCTGGACTGGGTCCCTTGTGTAATTGTCTGCATAATTGCCACCTCCTTACTAGACTGTAGGTCTGTGAAAGCAGGGGCATGTCTCACTTGTTCACTATTGTATCCCAAGCACCTGGTATGGTCCTTGGCAGTCGACTCTCAATAAATATGTCTTGAATGAATTAGTGAGATTACTTGTGCAAGCTTCACCTCTGGCATGATACATGCAGATTTCCTTTGAGCAACCTCAACTGGACTCTAGCTTGATTACCTTCCAACAAACTCTTACTTTTCTGGCTATCCATCTTCTTAATCAAAAATACCTTTTGTTGATGTGATAATAAAGAGTTAGAAGAAGCAAACAACCCACTGCTGTATACCTTAAATATGTACTTTACCCCTGCGGCTTCTCATGGCCCTGTGTATTAGTGGGTTCTGTGACTGGCACCTGGATCTCAAAAGTTTCGTGAGATAGTTACTTATTTTCTGTAAAAGTTAACTCAGATGAGCAATTAGGCCAATAGTAAATCCTTCAGACCTTCTTTGTGACCAAAGTTCACACTCAGAGTGATGTGAATAAACACTGAATGCCATGAGAGATAGCACTTCAGCTGATGTCCAAGACAATACCAATGAAAAAATTATAATAATCTGTTCCTGTAGAAGACTTAGTCAAGTTGCCCAAAATGAAAAGTTACCTCTTTAATAAACTTTAATAAACTTTGATGATCACCTAATCTCACTCCTTAATTATAATACAGATGAAGTTACTGAGTTACAAGGAGAAAAAGTGTCTAGTCCTTGTCAAAGTTGGGTTTGATCATAGGACTTCTGCCCTTAGGTCTTACTTTATTAATTTTTCTCATTTATAATTCACCACTACTTGTGACATAAGCCCACCAAAACTCTATGAAAGTATGAAATTAATTGAAGCTTTTTTATATATACATATAACATATGTATTAGTAGTGTGTAAATCTGAATATGTTTAATTCAGGTTATAGATAAGATAAAGCAATACTTAAGAGGGGAAATACATGCAACCATAACTAAATTACTATCACTATGTTTCATTGAACTTAAGATGCCATGAAGTACCTTAGTAACTGTTATTGTATTTACCACTAAGAAAAAAAGAAAAACACTGCCAATTAATTGAGGACACCAACAATTATAGAATGTGCTCCAATTTCAAAAATGATAACATGTGAACAAAATGTCATCTTGAGAGTTTAAGAAGTATGGTGTTAAGTAAGAACATTACTTCTTATACTACTCTTTTCTGTCAAAATAGCATGTTTAATATTATTAATGTCTCTATACCACATTCATTGGTAAATGTAAGTGAAAGATACAGGTTCAAATATTTTCATGAAGCAGATATATATTTTAAAAAGGGTATAATGTATATAATTTTTTGTAAATCAAATGATGTCCGGATGCTTTTGGAAACCCAACTCAAGTCAACATCTAAAATGTGGAGAGTTTATTGCCTCACTAACTACAAAATCATCCACATACTGATTCCAGTTCTCTGTGTCCTTTCACCTCTTCCTCCTCCACGTATTGACCTTGAACTCAGCCTGGCTTCCCCTGAAGCAATCAGCAGCTGGAGCAGGTCCAGGACTCACATCTGTGCTCCACACCACACAGAGCGAAGTGAGCCACCCACCCTGATGTTCTTAGTCGGAGGCCCGGGGTTCACTCTGATGGACCAGCCTGAGTCACATGCAGTTCAGTGAAGTCATTAGGAGCATAGATCCCAGAGCCAGACCGAGTTCAGGCTCCATCCCAGCTCCCTACTTACCAGCTGTGCACCTCAGAGCAGTACAGAGGGGATTATGATAGCACCTGCCCCGTGGGGTTGCTGTGAGGATCAAATGGGCTGATGTAGTGCTTAGAAGAGTGCCTGGCACTTGTAAACAAACAAGAGCTATTAAGATGATGATGATGATGATGATGATGATGATGATGATGATGAGGCCCATCCCTAAAGTAATAACCGTGTCTAAAGGGCGGTGTACTAACTGCCTTAGCCTATCAAAACACGCCTCCAGAGCGATAGGCAAAATTGGCTTCTCTTGAACCACATGGGTCCCCACATATGGGCCATTAAGCAGGAATTACTTGGCAATTGAGGCATAGACAGCAGGCAGGGGCAACCAACTACACAAATCATGGTTTAAATACACAGGGTTGTTTGACAAATCAAAGTCAAAATGAAGACCATGTGTTCAAGGCAAATAATAGTCCTATGCCTTATACCTTTCACAAATATGTGCTTTTATATATCAAGTTGCTCTGTTATGTGAATTATACACTTTACAAATGCTACTCAGACTCCCCTTTTGCTAACATATTTCTTTCATTTTACAACTCTGTCACTACCCATTAACCATCACTGTGTGCTAGGCATAGGAGGGAACAAACTGGTCTCCACCCTCATGGAATTTGCAGTGTTATAGAATGATAGCTCTTACCAAGTATTCATCTTTAGCTAGATCACTATTATATCAAAGGTCCTATATTACATAGGACCCTAGAAAATCAATATGTGGATTTTTTTCTTGTTGAGTAGATTGTTTTCTGACTACAGTATTGTAATTACTGAATGTATTTTATGTATCTCTTTATTAAATAATAAATATTGTATTAAAAATCAGATATTTCCAAAGTCAAAGATAATTCTGTAACCTCTTTGATATTTTGAATTAGCCATTAATTGTTACTACATATAATATAGAATTGACTCCTCTTATAAGCAGTAAAGTGAGATCTTGTCACACTTAAGGTGTGTGAAGCAGTATTCTCCCATCCATTCTCCCCTATTAGACTATGAGCTTCTTGAGGGCAGAGGCAGCCCTATTCAGCTTTTCTTTTTTAGAAACAGGTTTTGCTCTGTTGCCCAGGATCTGGAGGGCAGTGATATAATCATAGCTCACTGCAGCCTCACACTCCTGGGCTCAAGCGATCCTTCCACCTCAGCCTCCTGAGTATCACACCACCACATTTGGCTATTTTTTTTTTTTTTTTTTTACTTTTTTGTAGAGAAACAGTTTCACTATGTTGCTTGGGTTGGTCTTGAACTCGTGGCCTCAAGTGTTCCTCCCACCATGGCCTCCTAAAGTGTTGGAACTACAGGCATGAGCCACCACACTTGACCAGAAACTTAAATTTTAAATGAGTTTCTCTCATCCAGTATTCCAAGTAATTAATCATTTAATATTTCCCTTCTTAAACCACACATTGTTCCATTCAACAAAAATGAAACAAAATGATTAATTTTCAAACTAAAGCATTTTAAAATGTATAGACTTTGGCCAAAACCCAATGGGCCAAAAGACTTAGATTCTGTCAAATTAGCTCAATGTTTCAACTAATCTTTTCTCTTTATTGGTTTATTTCTATTTTATTAGTTGCTATAATTTGATTTCATTCTTTGAAGGCAAGAGTCATTTTCCCTCTTTTTTATTTTTTTGAGACAGAGTCTCACTCTGTTGCCCTGGCTAGAGTGCCGTGGCGTCAGCCTAGCTCACAGCAACCTCAAATTCCTGGTCTCAAGTGATCCTTCTGCCTCAGCCTCCCGAGTAGCTGGGACTACAGGCATGCACCACCATGCTCGGCTAATTTTTTTTTATATATATTTTTAGTTGTCCAGCTAATTTCTTTCTATTTTTTTAGTAGAGACCGGGGTCTCGCTCTTGCTAGGGCTGGTCTCGAACTCCTGAGCTCAAACGATCTGCCCATCTCGGCCTCTCAGAGTGCTAGGATTTAGAAACCCGTCCCATTTTCCCTATTTTTCAAGTGAGAAAGACCAATGGAATGAACTTCAATATATGTTAAGTCAGAATACTGTTTATAGCCGTATCACCCTGAATGCGCCTGATCTCATCTGATCTTGGAAGCTAAGCAGGGTCGGGCCTGGTTGTACTTGGATGGGAGAATACTGCTTCACACCTTAAGTGTGACATGATCTCACTTTACTGCTTACAAGAGAAGTCAATTCTATATTATATGTAGTAACAATTAATGGCTAATTCAAAATAGCAAAGAGGTTACAGAATTATCTTTGACTTTGGAAATATCTGATTTTTAATACAATATTTATTATTTAATATTCAATCATGCCTTTTATGACCAATAATATTTTGCATTCCATGAGCATATTTCAGCTGGCTCTTAGAGCTCTGCAGTATAATAGATGATACTAAGGATCAATTTATAAAAATCTATGTTTCTTATGGATAAAAAAATGTAGAAAACTTTCAAAAATCCTAGGGAAATGCCATTCAGCTTTGTTTCATTAGAAAACTCTAGTTCTGTCCCTCAAATAGTCTCGTTCATTTGTTGCCCAGTTCCTATGCTTAAAGTGACTAGTGCCCTACTGACACCATCATGTCACTAGATACACTCAGCTGAAACTCCTCTGTTATTTGTCCTTTCTACTTGTCTGTAGGCAAGTGAGTTTACTAATTCTTCTTAGTATCCTGGTTCTAAGCACAGGACCTAACACATACTAGGTACTCAGAAACTATTTGACAAAGGAAAGAAGGGAATTGGGAAAGGGAAGCCAGGAAGGAAACCCAGCATTGATCTTTAAGACAGCAGCCTGTGTTCCCAATGTGTGATCCTAGTTCCAGAGGAAACAGAGCAGACTTTATTCACAAATTATCATGTTTGTCTGTTCTAACCTGTCTGGATACCTAAAGGACTGATGTGAGGCACTTGTCTCTGTTTCACCTATTTCAAAACACACTCAGGGTAGAAAATCAGCAGGCATTGCTTGGAAATCCTGTAAGGCAAACGAAAAATCTTCAGTCACCCGAGGGAAAAGGTATGGTTGAAACATACAATAGATAGCCTAAAGCCTGGGAAGAAAAGCTGGGGGGTTTCTTTGGGAAATTAGGGCATTCAAAAGTATTCATGTACACTGGGAAATTTAGAAAGCCACAGGCATTCCAGGATAGGATGCAGGCTCAGAAAAGACCTGAAAATACTCTAACCTTTCACCTCTGGCTGATCTCGAGGCTAAATGCAAGCAGGAAGTGAAGGCTCAGGCAGAGTTGTAAACAGCCAGGCGAAGTATTAAAGGAGTGACTCATCTGGGGCCAACCCACAAAGATGGGGAGAGTTGTTTTCTGTTTTGTTTTTAGCACCTGGGGCATTCAAGGAAATCTCTGTCAAAACACCAGCTAAATACAAGCAAAATAACAGATATTTCAGTGATCACACATAACATAAAATGTAGTCTTTGTAAAAACTAGTTTTGAAAAGTTATTAAACAAATGGATGATCGCAGTTTTCTACAATAAAGCAAGCCCTGGGTAAGGGGGAGGATCCAATATCCAGAATTATCAAATTATATTAAAATGTCCAGTGTTTAGCAGAAAGTCACAAAGTATTAATTAATACTTAATAAAAAGAATTAATTTTTTTCCTTTGTATGGGCTACACATTCCTGTTTCTTAGAAAACAGGAAAGTGTAGCCCATACAAAGGAGAAAAATTAATTGCCAGAAACTGTCAAATTTTAAGTTCACTGTCTTTAATATGCTCAAATGCTAAAGGAAACCATGGACAAAAAGTTAAAGGAAACCAAGAAAACAATGCATGAACAAGATATGAATATCAATGAAGAGATAGAAATTTTAAAAAGAAACCACATAAAAATTATGAACCTGAAAAAATACTATTACTGAAATGAAAAATTCACTAAAGAAGCTCAACAGCAAATTTGAGGAGGCAGAAAAAGAATTGGCAAACTCAAAAAGAGGACAATTAAAATTAACTAGTCTGAGGACCATAAAGAAAAGGAACCAAGAAAAGTGAATGGGGCCAGGTGCAGTGAGTCACACTTATAATCCTAGCACTTTGGCAGGCTGAGGCAGGAGGATCACTTGATGTCAGGATTTCAAGACCAGCCTGAGCAACATAGCAAGACCCTGTCTCTACAAAAAATAGAAAAATCAGCTGGATGTAGTGACACACATCTGTATTTCCAGCCACTTGGGAGACTGAGGCAGGAGGATCACTTTACTTAGATGTTAAAGGATTAAACTCTCCCATCAAAAAATAAAGATTGACAGAATGGATAAAAACATGACCCAACGATATGCTGTCCACAAGAAACTCACTTGAGATCCAAAGAGACAGACAAAATGAAAGGATGGGAAAAAAGTATTCCATAGAAATAGTAACCAAAAGAGCTGGAGTGGTTATACTAATTATCAGAAAAAATAGTGTGTAAGTCAAAAGCTGTCATAAGAGACAAAGAAGGATATTTTATATTGATAAAATGGTCAATTAAATGGGACTCCCTACCTTTCTGGTGGGAATGTAAAATTGTTCAGCTATTGTGGAAAACAGTTGATGGTTCCTCAAAAATTTAAACATAGCATTACAGTATGAGCCTGCCAGATTTATACCAAAAAAATTGAAAATATGTATTCAAGTGCATGTACACTCATATTTATAGCAACACTTATTCACAACAATCAAAAGGTAGGAACAGCCAAATGCCCATTAATGGATGAATTAATAAACAAATTATAAATATGCATACAGTGGAATATTATTCAGCCATTAAAAAAAGTGAAGTACTATAAATAACATGGATGAACCTCCAAAATACTATGCTATTAATACATTGAAAGACACCAGGCACAAAAGATCGCATATTTTATGATTCAATTTATATGAAATATCCTGAATAGATAAATCCATAGAGACAAAATACATATTGGTGATAGCCAAAACTTGAGGGGGAGAAGGGAATGGGAAGAAAAGGCTTAGTGGATAAGGATGCTTTGGAGTAATGGAAATATTTTGGAACTAGATAGAGGTGGTAGGTGCACAATGTTGTGAATGTACCAAATGCTACTTTTAAATGGTTAATTGTATATTTTGTGAATTTCATCTCAATAAATTATCTTTTAAAAAATTTCAAAATATTAAGTGGGTACAAATGTTTTTGTTACATGGATACCTTTCATAATGCTTAAGTCAGGGCTTTTAGTGTGCCCATCACCTGAATAGTGTTCACTATACCCAATAGGTAAGTTTTCACCCCTTCCCACCTCTCCCTCCCTTCTTGATTTCCTATGACCTTTAATATAATGCATATGATAGTATCATAGATGATTCCTTTGAAGGCTTGTGCCTGCTTTTCTTTGCTTTACATGTAAGTCTTTTATGAATTTGTATTACTTTTACATCCATAGAAATTATTCAATAATTCTAACTAAAAATTACTTCTTAAAGATATACTTTTAGACCTGTTTATGCAGAACAAATGGAAAAATGAACAATCATGGAAGAAATCTGAGACCAATGCAACTATCACATAAGACTATCATTAAAAAATAATCGTAATATTATAATAATAACCACATGCAAACTCCAGTGTTCCAAACTGTTGGAATGATTATACAGATCTTCCTTGATCCTTCTCAGATTAATCTTTTAAACAAAAACCAGGGCAAAATATTTAGAAAGTGTTTTGGATGCTGCACTGGGTACCTGACCTAGGAGTAGAGAAGGAGTCCCTCCAGAGATGTCACCATGGCAGCTGACTATCCTGTCCTTGCCCCTCCTTGGTCACCCCAGGCCTTGGAAAGCAGGAGGGGGACAGAAGGCAAAGGCGAGGTGAGAGGATACTCCAGAGTGACTTCCTGTTACTCAGAAGTCACTGTAATTAACTTTCTTATATCCACAGTCCTTTTCTCCAGGCCCTGTTATATATTAAATAAACAACTCACTTGAGCTTCATAAACCTGAGACAAAGACGGGACCAGTATTATTATCCTGGTTGTTAGGGCAAATAAACTGGGGCTCAGAGAGGTGACAGCAAGTGACGAGCTGGAGGACAGGAGCTCTGTTCCTCCACCAGGGCATGCTGGAGTAGCCCACCCACTCGCAGGGCTGACCCAATAGAGTCTTTTCTCCCGCCTTAATTAAAGATAAAATAAAACAAAGATACATCTGTCCTCCTCAGTCTGACTTAACAAAGATGCCCATGGGACCCTCTGAAGCTAGGCAACAAATATCCATTCTATTCTTCTTCTTTTGGATTTTTGACGTTGTCAGCTGCCTTTGGAGGAAGAACTGGGGAGTCAGGGGAGACGAAGACACAGCAGGAGGGCCTTTCTTCATACTTCAGTCTCTCCTGCTTGCTGGGCCGGCAGGGCCCCTGACGATCGAACCTGCCAGCACACGTCAGCTGGCACCCCCACAAACATATGGTGTCAGGGTCAATATTTACCTTCATTTAATGCACGCAGTGCTTCATCTATTTATTTATTTATTCAGCAGGCAATTAGGCTTCACGGAGCAAAATCCCTTTGTTCTCTACATGGGTTACTGAATACCAGAGCTGTGGAAAAACAGCTTTCAGACGAGAGTATCCAACCCCTAGTGCACAGCATTTGCCTACAGTTGCTTCTCCTATGCGAGGAGAAAGGAATACACATACACACATATATACACACACACACACACGTAAATATTGAGAATATATAGTTATTATTATGTAATATGTAATATAGGATATGTATACAGTGGTTCCTCGGTATCCACGGGAGATTGGTTTCAGGACCCCCATGGATACCAAAATGTGCTGATTCTCAAGTCCCTGATATAAAATGGTGCAGTGTTTGTATATAACCTACTTGCATCTTATACTATAAATCATCTCTAGATTACTTATAATACCTACTACAATGCAAATGCTATGTAAACAGTTGTCATACTGTATTGTTTAGGCAAAATGACAAGAAATGAAGTCTGTACATGTTCAATACAGATGCAATTTTTTAAAAAATCTTTTTGATCTGAGGTTGGTTAAATCCACAAATGTGGAACCCACAGATATGGAGGGCCAACTATATTTGAGAACACATTATTACAATATATCATATATATTGGTGGTCCCCAACTTTTTGGCACTAGGGACTGGTTTCATGGAAGACAATTTTTTCACAAACGGTTGTGGGGTGGAGGGACAGGGTGGGGGAGGTAGGCAGTGGAGCTCTGTGACCCAGTCCCTAAGAGGCCACAGACAGGGACGACGCCCAGGGATTGGGGACCACAGATATATGTTAATCGGGAAACATTGTATAGCATTCTTTTTAATTTGGGCATGTATCATGTCAATGTGATTTTTTTGTAATGGGTTTGGGTGGCATTTGTGAACAGAATATATTTTTCAGGAGCTTTTTTAAAAACAAAATAAGAGATGTACTGAAATTAAAAATGAAAACTCCAGGTCTTTTTTGAGTGTTTAGTTCAGTTACAAATCTTATTATTCTGTTCTTAAAACTAAAAAATTTTAACAATCAATTTTAAGGAAGTTTTGACTAATGTTTTGTAAATTAATATACAAAACTTTGTCAATAAAAAATACCATTAGACATTTTAAACAGCATTTAAACATTTTCTTTCCTTCTTGTTTCAATTATCTGAAGAGCACACAAAACCTTCTTATAATACAATAAATAGCTACGACTTTTATTTGTCAATTAAAAATAATTTTAAAACCCTTTAGAACTGAGATCTGGGCATCACTGACAAGCTAAAAAAAAAACCCTAAAATTAGTCTTGTACATAGATGTTGAGCATATAAGCATATCTTTTAATTCTTCTAAAACTTCTAATCCTGTTTTTAAGCTTTGTAGGATATTGTTCTATTTTCTGACTTAGAGTCATAAGCCTAAAATTAATTATTCAACTATAAATTAATATTGGAAACAGGCTGCTTGTTTACTCTAATAGGCTCACTTCCCATAAATATTACAAATACTTAAAGTACCATATATGCAGATAACTTAACACAAAAACTATTGATTCCCTGAGTTTGCTTCTACATTTAATTCTAAAATTCATGAGATTAAAAGATGTTTATAACCTAAGGAAACAATGTCATCCTAAACAATGTTGGGGTTACTGTCTCAGCGTGCTAACATTTCATCAAGATCGCAAATATTAATTGGGACATGATGTTAGAGGTTAAGGATATACAGCACCATTTTCCTCCCAGACCTCTGGTCAGGCTGAGCCCGTTGTCACGGTCACTATGTCGACTGCAAGGGACTGGTTTGTCTCTCCCCATGCTATGGGAGCCTGGGGCAGCTTGCAGACTCTAAGCCAGGGGTCCTCAATCTTTTTAAACAGGGGGCCAGTTCACTGTCCCTCAGACCATTGGAGGGCTGGACTATAGTTTAAAAAAAAAACTATGGACAAATTCCTATGCACACTGCACATATCTTATTTTGAAGTAAAAAAAAACCAAACGGGCAAAAACACCCGCATGTGGCCCGCGGGCCTGGCCATAGTTTGAGGACGCCAGCTAAGCAATGGATGTGCTAAAATCTGTTCTTCCTCTTCCTGCCTCCCCCACCCCAGCTGATAGCACTTGAGCCAGAAACCTGGGGGAGGCTCCTCCCTCTTCTCCAATTCATAATCTATCCAAACAATCACCAGATGACTTCTGCTTCACCTGCAACCTCAGAAATCTCTCTCAAATCTCCCTCTCTTTGTCCACAGCTGTTGCCTGAGTTCAGGCTTCGCCATTCCTCTTGCCTCAGGTTACTCAGTAGCCCCCTCACCAGCCTCACCTGCTCAGGGCCTCCACAACAAGCCTCTGCCTTCAGTCAGGGTGATAACAGCTGCCCCACCTTCAGTGACAACCACTCCTTCTCCACCCCCTCCACCTGCTGCCGCCTAGAACACCTGCATTCCAGGCCGCCAGCTGGAGGCTTTACTGCACGATCCCATCTGGTTTTCATCAGAGCCTTGAACAATACAAATTATTACTCACTTTAAGAGGAGTAAATTGAGGCTCAACGAGGTCCAATAACTTTTTCAAGATCATACAGTGTGTAGATCAGGGGTCCTCAAACTTTTAAAACAGGGGGCCAGTTCACTGTCCCTCAGAGGGACAGTGGAAGGCCGTTGGAGAGTGTGGCACATTCCACACATGTGCACTGTGAGCCTCGGACAAGTCGGCTGCTAAGCAGGACAGGCAGCGGTGGCAAAAACACCCAGCGAGCCGGATAAATGTCCTCGGTGGGCCGCATGTGGCCCACAGGCCGTAGTTTGAGGACGCCTGGTGTAGATAAACCAGGATTTAAACCCAAATGATTAGCAATTTCCCAAAGAAGTGTTTTCTTCCTTCTCCACCTACAACATTCCTACTATTTTCCAAAACTGTATTCATGGATCTCTTCCTCTGAGAAGACTGTCCCGCTCCTGAAACCTAGTCTGATTTAGGGATCTCTTCCTTGCTTTTCCATAGCACTTGCTACATTTGCTTATCAGAGCACTCAGTACACTTGACCATGAATGGTTCACTTAGACGTCTTTGCCTTCCCAGCACTGCGGAGAGTGCCTGCCACGCTGATGCATGGGGACAGGTGGGGGCAACAAACAAGCAGCTCCTCCTTGTGACTTACACGCAGGTTTTAGAGACCAAAAGAATCCATCACCTACTAACCTGGGCAAGTTAGTTAACCTCTCTGATCTTATCTCAGTGACTAAACAAGAACAATAATTCCTCTTCCTGCTAGGTTATTGTTAAAATATACAAAGCACTGAGCGTACTGCTTGATACATAAATGATACATATTTGCTGACATTATGATATTTTAATACTTATTGACCACCAAATAATTCGTTTCTGCATTTGTAATGTAAATGAGGCATAGAAAAGTAGAGTGTCTTGTAGACCAGAGCCTGGCCTCACTGGGGATTGTAATGAATTTGTGGCTTCAGGATCTGCTTCCGCCTCTAGACACAGCTTCTTTTCAACCCAGTCAGAGAACCCTGGGAGTCTTCCCCTTTTCCACGGTTTCTTCTAATGGAAATCAACCAACATTTACTGAGCTCCCAGTATGCGCCCAATACAGAGCCTTGTAAGCAGCAGTTCCCAACCTTTTTGACACCAGGGACCAGTTTCATGGAAGACAATTTTTCCATGGACGCAGGGTGCAGGAGGAAGAAAGGGGAGTGGTTTCAGGATGATTCAAGCGTATTACATTTACTATGCAGTCAAACCTCTCTGCTAATGATAATCTGTATTTGCAGCCGCTCCCCAGCGCTAGCATCACCGCCTCAGCTCCGCCTCAGCTCATCAGGCATTAGATTCTCATACAGAGCCTGCAACCTAGATCCACCCCCATGCACAATTTACAGTAGGGTTTGTGTTCCTGTGCGAATCTAATGCTGCCACTCATCTGGCAGGAGGCGGAGCTTATGCGGTGATGCAAACATGGGGAGCAGCTGTAAATACAGATGACGCTTTGCTTGCTCACCGCTCACCTCCTGCTGTGTGGCCAGTTTCTAACAGGCCCTAGACTGGCACCAGTCTGCGTGTCCTGAGGGTGGGAACTGCAGTTGTAGAGGACACAGTAAAGAGGAAGATAGGCCTCTGCCCTCTGAGAGTGTGGCTCCAGTTCTTGCAGGGAGAAGAGCCCCTCATAACTAACACACACACAGCACAGACACGGATGAGCCGTCACTGGCCACAGCAGACCTGGGAACATGCAAAGGGGTGAGGAAGAGAGACAACTGGTGAAACTAGATGAGTGACTCATCATCCCAGAGCAAGTTTGGCTTATAGAAAGCCCAGAGCAGCTACAGTATGAAATACAGAGACCGTGACGTGGGCTAAGCTAGAGAGCTCTTAACATATGACATGGACATCTTTGGGTACCACGGATTGATGTAACTAAATAAACGCTCTCAAATACATCTAGGTTCTGCTGCTCTATAAAATGATTTCAGTGTAAGGCAGGAATAGGATTATTATAGAACTTAAATTTCTGTTCTACTTTATCCTCTTCTAAGCATTTTTATGTAGATTATTTCATCAGATTCTCATGACCAAACGTGATGCTTGGGACTTTTTCCTGCCAAGCCAGGCTAATACAGTTTAGCTAAATGATCGTGTTGAATAATTTGACAGGCGTGGACAACAGCTTTCCAAAAGCCCCTCGTCTCCTAGGAATTTCACCACCACTAATACATTCTTTGGGTTAACAACTGGGTCTAGGAATAGCACCTGGTAAGCTGTCATGTGTGCATTTTGCTGTGATCTAGTTCATTATCTTTTTAATAACGAAATGAAAGTACAGAATAAGCAAATACTTACTGAGTACCTATTTGTGACAGACACAAGGCTAGAGGCTGGGACACAGTCATGCGTAGGACACTCTCTGCCCTCTAGTGTCTCACAGCTTAACACCTGGAAGGAGAAAAGTTTCCAAGCCTGCAGCACAGCTGGAGGGAGGGGGGTTTGCTGAGGCCCTGTGGGGGAGCTCTGGGTGATCCAGGGTAGCAGGAGAGCCCTGGGATTTAATGACCAAAATGGTAAGAGGAAGAGCTTAATATGGATTTTAGCTATTTCACAATTTGATCTAGGTAGGCTTGTTTCTGGACTTCTCCCGTCCCTTCTCACCTCTGCCCCCTAAGGCATCAGCGCTACACCATCTCAATCTGGGGACTCTTTTAGATGTCCTGTTGACTTTGCCTCCTGAGGGTCTTGGTAGCACCCACTCCTCTCAGGCCCTCACCTTGTTACATCTGGATTTTTCCACATAGCCACAGGTATCCCATCTCCCTGCCTCCAGCCCTGCAACTATCTATCTACCACGCCCCATGCACAGCAGCCGGACTGTCCTCCTGAAACACTAAATAAATCTGATCTTTATCACCTTCTCTAATTCTGATCACTCCATCCCCCAAACAAAATGCTGCCAGAGTTTCCCCCTGCATAGACAAGCACCCCAGCAGTTCTCACCTTCCATATCTTTCCCGATAAACCCCAATGCACCTGTGAGTTCTAGCCGCAATGAACCACAAGCCGAAAGAGGACATGTGCACTTTTATGGGTTTTTTTTGTAATTACCACCATATTTCTTTTCCCGAAGTTGTGGCAACTATTTCTCCCCATCCTCACCAGCCCTTTTTATTTTTTGTTCACCTGATGTGTCATTTTGTTGTTTAAATGAGCATTTTCTCTGACCTCTGGTGAGGCTGAGCATATTTTTATATATTTATTGATAATTAGGATTTCTCCTCTATAAATTGCCTGTTCATAATTCTTGTTCAATTTTCTATGAGGGTGTTTTTCCTTTTCTTATAAATTTGTCGAAGCTCCTGGTGACACTAACTTTTTAAATTTTCTAGCAAACATTAATAGCTAACAAATATGGAGTGTTTTTATGTACCAGGCACTGATTTCCCCAGTCAATTGTAGGTCTTTTGATTTCATTCATGTTACATTTTTCTAAATATAAATTAACAAATGCTTTATGAATCTAATGGATAAGTGAATGAGTGAATTGAATGAATTATGTACATTTTATCTCCCTGCAAAGACTGCCATTTTTTTTTTTTTTTTTTGAGACAGAGTCTTACTCTGTTGCCCACGCTAGAGTGCCGTGGCATCAGCCTAGCTCACGGCAACCTCAAACTCCTGGGCTCAAGCAATCCTCCTGCCTCAGCCTCCTGAGTAGCTGGGACTACAGGCATGTGCCACCATGCCTGACAAATTTTTTCTATATATATTTTTAGTTGTCCCTCTAATTTCTTTCTATTTTTAGTAGAGACAGGGGTCTCACTCTTGCTCAGGCTGGTCTCGAACTCCTGACCTTGAATGATCCTCCCACCTTGGCCTCCCAGAGTGCTAGGATTACAGGCATGAGCCACCGCATATGGCCAAGACTGCTTTTTTGATTAGCTATTTCATCACATAGTTCCTTATATCCCTTTATCTCCTTTCTTTGTCCTTTCTGTGCCTCTTATTTGGCCAGGTCGTAGGTACAGCAGAGACACTTAACAAATGATTACAGCATGGGGAGAACGCTGCTTTCTCCCTTGGGCTTTGGAAAAGGGTTTGGGAAACACACACTCAGGGTGAGAACAGGAAATACTTCTTGTTTCATTGTACAGGAGGAGCAATTATTAGTTACCCTAAAAATGACATGTATAGCACTTAGGAACATAAAAGATCTTGGCAATGAGGCAAGTAAAATTTTAGTATTATTTCTTTAACACACTGTATCCTTCTGGGAGGACTTTAAAATTCTTTCTGGCTTATTTATGAAGCACCAACCAGTCTACAGAACTCTAAGGAGATTTCTTCTCTGTTCCAGCTTTGACAAAGAAGAAGCAGAATTCACAATGGGGTTAACACAGAATGTCATAAAAATATTACACTAGAATCAGAGAGGTGTCTCCACAAAAGCATGGTTTGGGTGACTGACTTTCTTTTAATTTTAGAAGAGTCTTACATTTGAATTTATACTACTACATGCCTGTGTAATTCAAGATTAAATTATTCCCTCAAGATCCCACCCATTCCTTCTGCTAAGGCTATAGAACATTCTCAACTGCTCCTGTCTTGATTGCTTTTCCCCTCTCAGTTTTCTTTTAATCGTCTTTTCTGTTAAATGACTCATAAATAAAGTCAGTGCATTTGGGGTATTTTGTGTGTTACATGCAGATACAATACTTAAGTGTTTCATTTGGAATCAAACACAGCTTCCTGAGGAAATAACTGAAATCACAGAATTGTTGAAAAAACTGATAAGCAAAATCAGGTCACCAGGAAAAAGCCATCTTTTATTGAACAAAGCAACTAAAGCAGCTTTACAGAGAAACACTAACAGAAAGGCATAGGCCCAGAAATCACTTTAATTTAGGACCCAAATACCAGGTTATAATCAATGGGAGAATAAAGGTTTTAATAAAAACGAAGAGCATGACCATGTTCATCAAACTCA
Source organism: Mirza zaza (assembly GCA_008750895.1). NCBI lineage: Eukaryota > Metazoa > Chordata > Mammalia > Primates > Cheirogaleidae > Mirza > Mirza zaza. The sequence goes on along the minus strand of VSMD01062019.1, from coordinate 30,165 downwards.
TCAGAAATGACTATGAAAGCCACTTCCCTAAAGATGGATTCATGACAGCTGGCTTAGATGATTCACCTGTCCCCTGGCTGGAAGCGGAGGTCCAGGCAATATGATCAAATAACTCTGATGATCAAATATCTGGTGCATAACTCATTCTAGTCTGAGGATAATTATTGACATCAGACTTTGGTGAAACTTCAGCAGGATCAATTCATTCATTCATTCATTATTCAAAGAATATTTGTAGAACACATATCTCACCAGCAATAAGCTAGGTGCTTGCGGGGGAAATACAGTCCCTGTTCCAAATCTAGCAGGGCAGCACAATCAGATGCCTACAGAAGCCAGGAAGGGAACATAAAAGAGCCAGGCCAGGCTGGAATTGGAAATTATGTCAGACTGGCAGGTAGAGGCTCCATCTACAAGAGGCTGCCTCCATTCAGATCCGCCGATGATTTCCATAAAGGAACGTGAGTTTAGTATCACCACGTTTGCCAGTTTTCAAAAATGAAAGCTCAAATCCTGATTTCATTGTGAATTTTCTTCTTTTTAAACATTGGTAACTGATTATAATTTTAAAAAAATATACCATGTCAGCGAAGCAAAATATGACTGCAAAGCCAAACTTGAACCCAGCAGTGAGTTTACAATTTCTGGAATACAACATTACACAGTGTTTCCAAACACAGGCCACGATTTTCACAAACTGTCGCCATTTTCCTCTCTTTTTCCCCTCAAATTTTGGAAATATCTGTGATATGGGATGGCTCCTCTTTAAATATGTTTCACATAAAACAAGCTTTTTTAATGGTTGGACTCTACTGCTTGAAATCTCTCTCTACTCCATTCCCCTACTACCATTTTGAGTGTCTAGGTAGGCTGTTCTGTGCAATGACTGAAAACATAGGAACCTTTCTAATCAAGCCTCCTCACCACCTACACTTCATCTGCCCTTCTGTGCGTGTGTGTTCTTTCCCCAGGTTGTCTCAAAATCTAGATGTTGTCCCTTTGCTTCTGAAACTCAGGCCCTCCTGGCACTGCAAATCCCCACTAAGTTTTACAAAACCAAGGTGAGATTTTTCTGAAGATTGCCACATGCTCTCCTATCCCCAGGAAGTCTCCTGCTCTTTGTCTTCGGCCCCAGAAGTGTCACATCTACCTAACATTAATGCTGGCCTATAGTGCAGCTATATGCAAATTAGGAAAAGGAACCTGACTCTTCACTAACTCATATGTAATGATAACGAATCTCCAGCTCCTTCAGGCATGGATTCCCCAGAGTTGTGTAGTACATAGTCTGCACAATGCTAAGGGGTGGTCCTTTGCCCAGGCCTTCCAGGGGCACTTTCCCTCTAAGCCATCCTCCAATTCCTTTTCTTTAGGCACCTTATAAACCCACAGTCCTTGGTTTTCAATTTCCTGTTTTCACAATTAATAAACCAGTCAATAAGGAAGAGTCTAAACTATGTGCTCCCACCCGCAGCTCAGGACTAGCTCTTGTAAAGGATTGACTGGCGGGGTCACCTTTTTGGCTATGTTAAAGGGATGCTTGGAACAAACAGAACAGAGAGGATGAGTATGTGGTACATGGCAGCGTTCCAGTGATTCTTGAGTCCAGGCTTTAGAAAAGAGGCTAAAAATTGGAGGCCACCATTGCAAATTAGTTCAAACCACTCTAAATATATATATTTTGGTTTGATTTTTGGTTTTGCCTGTGCATTGTTTTCTAAACTGTGGGTTTGAATGCTTTCAGGACTTTCATCACTCCTTTCAATTGTCATTATACACTGTGTTAATGAAGAAGTAGATTCTGCTATTAAGAGACAAAGACTCAAAGTGCCTGTGCCTTCAATGAAACAGGAGTTTGTTTTTGTGTCATGCAACAGTCCAACCATAAGCGTTACAGACTGAGATGATGGGTCCTTGGTGTGGGGGATTCAGTCCCCTCCTATGTTGTTACTCGATGTCTCTAAGGCATTGACCTCACGGCAGTGGTCCAGGATGGCTCGCTACCACCAGGTACAGATTGCAGCGGATGAGAAAGAGAGCAGGGGAAGGGGAGGATAAGTCCTTTCTCCATAATGGCGCAACCAAGAAGCTACCCACGTCGTTTCGACAAATATCTCATGGGCCAGAAATTGGCCTCACCTAGTCACAGGGAAGCCAGGGCTGCACAGTCACCGTGTGTATTCTGAGCAGGATTCTATTACTAATACGGGAAGTGTGTTAGTAGTTTCTGCTAACGTTTTACCTGCCCAGTTCTGCTCAGCATCTCCTTTGGCAACGTTATTTCGGTGTCTTTGTTATTTTACTTGCATTCTCCTGACTCCCAGCACCACCGTCATATTTACATTCAGAAATAATGACACTAAGAAGAACAACATAAATGATTTTCCTGATTACCCACAATCCACAGGTCTCCCCAGTGCTTATAAATGAAAGTTGACTTGGCATCTCAGAGAACAAAAGTGACCAGTGAGCTAATGCTAATGATATAAAGCTGTTTTAATGTAATAAAGCATTTTTAATGTAACAAAACTATTAAAAAACTAAGGAAAGCAGTGCCACCTTTTGTGTGTCTACTAGTGGCAGGCTCAGCCTGTGCTCTGTAGCCTCATAACCTGATAGAACTGAGGCAGGGCTCAGACTCCTCGCAGGACTCAGAAAGCCAACTACATTCTGCAAAATTTGGTTTTTAAAATATGCAAATTAAGGTCAAACAAGTCTACATCTGAGATTTAACGGCTAATCTGTTCAGGCAGCTGCTTCTTGGCCATTAAATTACAAGGTGACTGAGTTCATTAAGATTTTCACACACAACTAACTCCTCAAATTGTATTCCATACTTTGCTAAGACTTTCATAGGCAAAGCTAGTCAGATGAGCTATGGTTATAGCAGAAAGAGCCAATCTGTCGCCATTTGTTTTCCAAAAGACAAAGAGGCATTATTTTCAGGTTGATTAAAACTGGTCACTCAAGCCAAATTCCAGGATGAGGTCATGAAGATCAGTCACTGTGGGTTCTATTGCCAAAGGCAACTGGGAAAAGAGTCCACTTTTCTTTGCTGAAAAACATATTGCCAAAAATTCAAATTAAATTTTAAAATTATGCTACCTTTCTCCATGCTATCCCGTACATATTAAAAATAATGAAGCCAAACACAGATCCTTAAACACCAGCCTATGTATAGATATTATTTAATATTTATGTATCATTGGTTTAGATCAGGCATCATTTATCATTTCTACTACTCTCTTTTCTCTGAAAATTAAAACCTTATTTATTTTATAAAACTGTATTTATAAGCAAAATATTTTGTACCATGCTTCATTCTGTTCATATAATTTATTTAATATTATTAAATATTAGAGAATGTTAATAAGTGGTAACTTCACTTAAATTTTCTCATATGTGGTATAAACTAGTTTGTTTCCACAGAACTATCTCGCCAATGAATTAAAATTACTGTAAATTCTTAAAACAATTCTGAGTCTAGTAATATAAGCATGTTATGATAAAATCTCTCAAACTAAAAATAATGTCAAAATGGCAATCCTACCAACTGAGAATTCTGAATTGAAAAATAGTTTTAGAAGCAATTTACTCTTAATGTAGCACACATAATACAGAAATAAAGAGCAAAATGAACTAGTATTGTTTGAACAATAAACAAAAGTCATTTAACACAAAATAATTTGTTGCTAAAACCAGAAGTTGAAGCCTCATAGAATAAATTATTAATTTATGAGCTCTTGATTAAAAAAAAAAAAAGCAATCAGCTATGGACTAGAATTACCTTTTCTAACCAGTATGGCCCTGAAATTCTCAGAACAAAAACATCACTTCAAGCTGTAATTAATAAAAATCCATTACACCTGGAATCATCACACATTCAAGATGAAATAATGAGGGTTTAAAAAGTTCAAATGGTTCTTGGAACATAACTAAAGGAAATAAGCTTGAAAACATTCGAAAGCAGTTCTATCTACATGCTTTATTATTTATAAGTGAGAAAAACTGTTAGTAACCTAAATATCTTTTTATAGAGTGTGGTTACAAAGTCATTAAACACTGCACTGAAAAGAATGTGGAATAACACGGAAAACTATTATGATGGAATGTTAAGTATAAAAAGCAAATTATTAGATGCTTTTTTCCCCCAATGAATCACTGAAGTGGGAAGATAGTTTTGGTTATCACTGATAGAAACTACAAGAAAGTCTCACCTTTGATGCCTCCTGGTCCAATGCTGTAAGTTTAATAGTGAAATACAGCGTCGTAAACATCAAGTCAATTTTCTCCAGTGTGGCATTTACTTGAAATCCATTCATGTTAACTACTTCTCCCTCCAGCCTCTCCCCAGGACCCCAGATATGACAGGTCTGTTGAATGAGCTGGACTCTGTGAGGTGCAGGTAGGAAGCACCTTCATTTTTCTCTCACTTTGATCTTTGTATGTCTTCTGTCAGATCACCCTTCTCTGCCCCTGGATGACAGCTTAAGCGTATACCGTAGGTTTCCAGTCCCTGCCAGATAGTAAAAGGTGTTCTTTTCAGACACAGTACTCACAAGTGCAGTGTGATAGAAATGAAAACTTTGATCTCTCCGGCAGCTCTGCCCCACCGTCCACAGGCCAGCAGTGGGCAAGGGGAGTGGTCTACTCTATACCTTCCCAGCTCCCTGGGTTGACTCTTTCACTTCCCTCTCCAAATCCCTGAGCACCCTCCAGTCCCTCCAGTGATGGAGGAGGTGGCAGGGAGAGGGAGAGTAAGGGGGTACATAGCTCTGACTTGCTGGGTGCCATTGTATCCTGGTATGACTGACCCCAGCGTGGCAAATGCGCTGAAGCTGGCTTTCTCTTTGAGGGGTTCTTTGGGGACTCCTCCCTCAGATACAACCATCACTATGTGTGATGTGATGTGAAGTGTTCCCAGATCTTGTTTCTGGTGGAATACCCTACACGGACTCTTTGGGTAAGGTGGCCACACTGGCCACTCTGGCCCAGGGGATCTGCCTCATCTCGTGGGAAGTACGGCCAGCCTCACCTCACCTGCAGTCCCTCCCTTCGTCCTGTTTCATGGGCAAGTCCGGAGGACCTTACACCTTAGAAGTTTCTAGGCAAGAGTGAGGCTCCAGATCCTCCAAACTCTGGGAGGCATGTGTCAAATCTGTCAAAATCCTCTGTGAACTCTCTCGCCTGACTCCACTCCAGTGCCATTGCTTCCTAAGAGTTTACGCAGCACCCTTGCCCAGCTCGAAGTGTGTATGGGGTGGGGAGCAGCCTCCTCTCTCTCCCACCGGGAGGGTAAGGGCCATACCACATCTGCCAGGCTTCCAAGAAATCTTGATTTTTCCATCCTTCGCTAAACCTAGAAAGTAGCAGGGCCTGTTTGGGGTCACCTCTCAGCAGGTCCAATAGAGATGGTCTAGCATCTCTCTTTAAAATATGGGGCTACTTTCCACCTATCAACTTTGTGGCCTCAATTGAAGTTAAGCAAAATTCTCCTTTCCTGTTATGCATAATACCCCTTATTCATTAATCAACCATTTTACTCTACTGCCTCTACTCAATTCCAATGGATTACTCTGAAAATCAAATGGTAAGTCAATTTTAAATACTTTTGGTTTTCTGCTCCATCTCTCCTAGATCCTAGAGGCTTTCTTAAATAGACTATAGGAGTGCTCACGTCAGTCTATTTTCTGCAGTGACTAACCACTGGGATTCAGACAGGATGAGGCTTGTCTGCTGAACTGGTAGGGCAGGCCTGCCAGGAGGGGTTGTTTTGTTCTGTTGGCTGAAAGACAGCAGGGTTCCCAAGCCCTAGGTGGGGAGGAGATCTTGTGAAGGATCAGGCTAGAATCTCAGTGATGTTCCCCTTGGCCAGCCCCACAAACTTGGGTTGAGTCCTCTGGACGACAGTAGCTGCAGGCAGACAGTGAGGGAGAGGTTTCATAAGGGACTCTGACTCTGAGACACAAGGATGCAGGCAGGTCTGCTTCTGTGCCCAGGTGACAAAGAAGAGTCTTCGCCCCAGTTAGGCACAGGGCACCGTGTGTCTTCAAAACACTGGGAACTCAGAAGAGGGCAGCACAACTGGCGAGTGCAGCTTTGGGGTGTCAGGAGACAGCGCCTGTGACCAGGACATCAGTAGGATTTCAGTAGGCCTCCATGACAATGGCCATCAAGACTATTGGGACACATGCTCAGGGATTCTGTGATCATGAACTCCTTAACGAGCTTAGTAGGCTTCAATCCCATATCAACAAGCTAGTTACTAGAAAACTTTTCAAGAGGAGTCTTTTTTCGAGACAGAGTCTTGCTTTGTTGCCCAGGCTAGAGTGAGTGCCCTGGTGTCAGCCTAGCTCACAGCAACCTCAAACTCCTAGGCTCAAGTGATCCTCCTGCCTCAGTCTCCCAAGTAGCTGGGACTATGGGCATGCGCCACCATGCCCGGCTAATTTTTTCTATATATATTAGTTGGCCAATTAATTTCTTTCTATTTATAGTAGAGATGGGGTCTCATTCTTGCTCAGGCTGGTTTCGAACTCCTGACCTCAAGCAATCTGCCCGCCTTGGCCTTCCAGAGTGCTAGGATTACAGGCATGAGCCACTGTGCCCGGCCTTCAAGAGGAGTTGATTCAATTATCTTCTATGTGCTTCCACTGGCTCCAAGTCCAAGTTCTCTGGGTGATAATAAATTTCCTTTCAAATGTAGCTCTTCACACTTAACCAAGTCAAACAACTCTCTATATAATAGTGGAGAGAAAACAGAACACACCTTCAATAACACTCGCATTTCAGTGGGGTGAGGGGAAAAAGAACACAATCATCCTTAGACCATAGCATATGTTTTCTCCTGCTGGGACAGGAGTAGCAGGGACTCCGTGCCTTGGCAATCCTCGGTTTACCTGGCAGCTTCCCCAGCTTCTGCTCCTTCTTGCCTTTGCTCACTGATTTCCATGATCACTGGCTCTCCTTTTTGAAGATCTCCCTTGAGACCTCCCAGAACCACAGTAGAGACTGGGCTGTTTTTCTGGTGGCTGTGTCTCTTTCTGAGACCATTTCCTATGAGTGTGCATTCTGGGGTCTAAAGGAGGTTGAAAAATTGAGACTGTTTGGACACCTGCTTAGGGATTCTGTGTTCATGTAACTCCTTTACCAACTCGGTAGGCTTTGATTCCATGGGCTACTAACCAATGCCTTAGATCCATTCGAGTCATGGACTTTGGGCATGGAATCTGGTCTTGAAAATTCTTTATTCTACCAACAGGCCTGGGTTCCTGTGTCAGGTTTATGACCCTCCCTTGGCCTCTGCCTCAGGACAATCGAAAACAACGGACTGAGGTAGGGCAGCAATCTGCTCCTTCTCTGCAGCCACATCCAAGCTGACATTCACAGCGGGAGTGATTGTCTCTGTTGGCAAGGAAGAGCTCAAGAATGGCTCAGGGAGCCCCAAGTCTCCAGGTCCCGTTGTATCTCCAGCTATGGCTCTTGCCTCTGGGCTCCGCTTTTCCTTGCACCAACACGAGACTGGGGAGAGCATTTGTTTTGTTTTGTTTTTTCCAGATATTACAGGATCTATGTCTTTAGCTACATTATACACTATTGCTGGAATAGGCTCTCTTAGCAAAGTTGTGTTTTCTTCCTCCTCCACTAATGGGCCATTTTGGGGACATTATTGTTAGTTGGATGTCTAATTAGTATTTGTTATAGCTGGTTTATTATAGCTGGTTTCCAGTTTATTTGCTATGTGTAAAATGTACATCATGTTCAGAGCTAACTACATAATTTTCAAAGTCTAGTACAAAATAAAAATGCGGGGCTCCTTGGTCAAAAAAACAAGACAAAAATGCTATTAAAGGTACTAAAATATAAAGCTTGCTTTCTTTTGTAGTCTCTCTCTCAGCTTGTCCTGTGCTTTTAATTTCTGTTTAATGTCCTTCTAAGTAAAGAAAAATTAAAATGTTAAATTATTAGTATGAATTTTACCATTCATTTTTATATTGTACAATGCCAGTTTTACATGAAAATAGATGAACATTTAAATTCTTTGTGGATTCACCAAAATTACACAATTTGTATTTCATGGCTCACACATACATATGTATTGTGTCCTTATCAGAACATTGGAAATCCTGAACAAAACTAACTCAACGGGTTTTGTTTTCCTTCTTGATGCCTACATATTAATCAACACTCTCTACCTTTGCCTTACTGATAAGGGAAGAAAAGCTGAAAGGAAAAGAAAGTATGGGTTCCCTTTCCTTCCATGTCATAATTTTCAGTGTAAATGGTTAGGTAATACAGGAAAGCAACAGGAATAAAAAAGGTATGATAGTGTTTCTTGGTCGCTCACGTTTCTTAGAATGATGTTGCCTTCTTTTTGCCATTCAAAGCAAGTTTTGGTTCACACAGAAAGCATGGCCTCTTGGGGTGTCGATACCATCATTCGCTCAGTTGCAGATGTAACACGCTTACCGTGATCTTGCTGTGAGTATTGCTCACCTCCCACATGAAGTGGGCCCACAGGAATTCTGTGCTCACGGGACATTGCTGACACCACGGTATATGCAAACACGGCAGCGAGGAATGGAGGACACACATACTGCATGTACGTGCACTGCATCACGTGCACGTTCTACTGTTCCGTCAGAGTTTATTTTACAACACACAAATCTAAAGATAAAAGTATTAAGAATTCCAAGATGGCAGCAGCCGAGCATTAAACCAAGTGGAGGTCCCTTCTGAGCCCTGAGCCATGTGCGACTCTACAGGTTGTATATCCATGAAGCTGGCTCTGCCTGTGTTATTATGTGGCAGGCACTGTTTTAAGTACTTTGTGTATCTTAGTGAATTTAACCCTTTCAACATGGTGAATATATGGTCTATATGATGTTCTCAGACTAATAACTGTTCGGTCAGGATTTATTTGAGTATGTCTTCACCTGAAACTGCAATGTCAAAATGTCACTGCTTATGGCGTATCTACTTAGTGTGTCTGGGGGTGAAAAAGTCATGAAGGCAACAAAAACAACAAAAGGAGGCATCGTACGAGAAATGGTATAACTTTAAAAGAGCTGCTACGGCAAAATGTTGCCACCCAAATGATCATTATATGAGGTAAATCTGTATTAATTATTATTACACTAGCTGAAAAACATGCTAAATAATAATCAGGAAAGCAGGTTTCATCTCTCCTTTTGCTCTATTATCTTTAACATGCAGAATCTATCGTCATGGTCAGAAGATGACTGCTCCAACTTTAGGCATCATATTTACATTCTAGGGAAAAAGAAAGAAAGTAAATCATCCTTAGAAACTTCTTTCTACATCTCAGTCTCCACAACCGTGGATATCTACAGCTGCAAGGAGTCTGGGAAGGTGTGTGTTTTAGCTTTTCAATGTCTTTAGTAGAGAAAGGCAAGGGAAAGGGGTTTGCGAAAGGCTCTTGGCTAGGTTGTCCATAGTGTTCACCTCAGCCTGCCCCTTTGGCTCCATGACATTCACACGTTCCCCTATTTCCATCTATTCATTTCATATGCAGTACACATAAAAGTCCAGTATCTCTCTGTGATGCCCAGTTCTCTCCCACAGCTCAGACTGTGGCTCTGTGTGATCTTGCAAACTTAAGCTTAAAACTAAAGATACCTGTTCTAAATACACCCAGTATACAATGGCGGGAGAAGAAATAGCATAACACAATAAAAACTCCCATTTGGAAAAGTGTGGATGGGAAACAAACAGCCCATATTGCATCCTGCTGTTTAGGCAGTAGAGTCTTTCCCCTTGGACCTTGGCTCCGTCGTCCTCCGGGGAAATCATCCTCGGTTATTTTCCTTTGCCTCTCGTGCAAAGGAAGAAGGCATTCCGTGTGAACTCTCTCTCGTGGCCACATCTGAAATGAGCATTTAGGAGATTGTTCTTCCTGGATGCTTCTCAGCTTTTTCAGCCATCATCTGTCAGTTTGAATTCAGTCTTAGGGGTCAATTAAGTGAAAGTTGTCAACCAGTCTGGAGTTCGTTTTCATTTCATTGCTTGGTTTTGTTGTTTTTGCAGTAGAATTTCCCCATAAAATAACTGGACTGCTGTATTGGTTTTCTTTCATTTGCCCCATCAGAACTAACTACTCTCTACCGACCTCAGTCCTGCTTTCTGTGCTGGGGAAGCCGATCTGTATGCACAGTGTCAATGATTCTCTTGCTTTCTGACTTTCTGTTGGGTTTGGCTGGTGTGGAGAACCTGGAGGCAATTACAGGGAGAGGAGAGTGAGATTGGGGTATATTTTCCCCCAGGCTTCTTTCTGCTGGGTCACCATGGGCCTGTCAAAGATAACAGCTCTTGTCAAGCAGCCCTCTCTAAGTTCTGATAACTGCTCGCTGTCTCTTGGGCCCAGCAATGGCAATGGCAATGTTCCCTGCCGTCCCTCACCCTGGAGGGCTCACTGTCTCTTGTGGCTTCCCTACACTCCCTCCACATCTTCGTCATCAGTTCCTTTTAAAAACTCTCTTCAAATCACCCAAATTCAGTGTGCTCTCTCTTTTCTGCCAGTATTTTAATGCTACAACATCCATTTTATTTGTTTCTAGTCAAATATTTACATAAGTATATGTGCTCTATCTAGAAAATTGCATGATGTCATGGAAAATTGCAAAGTGTTCATGAAAAGTTGCATGAGCTATTTGAGAGACTTAAATTTTATCTTATTCAGTAAATAGGGAACCAAACCAATTGTAGATTATAATTATTATACAGCCTAATAAATATATCATTATTATATTGCCAAAGGTCAAATAAATGTTTAAAAGTAATAGAAAAAGTATGCAATGTGATAACTGATATACCATTCAGTTTTTGGTATGGATGTTTTTAAAAATTAGTGAAGGATAGGTGTATTTTTATGCCCTCCATTTACAACGTGAGAAAGTGAAGTCAGAGAGGTTAAGTAACTTGGCCATGGTCAAACGATTAATAAGTAGCAGTGCTGGGATTTGAATCTGGACATAGGTGGACTTCAGTCAGGTTGATCAGGCATAACACAAATATTGGAAACCTCAGATCCTAAATATTAAAACCACATAGTGTCTTGTATTTTCTCACCGTTAAATAGAAACAATTTTGGAGCTGAAAAATGAACTCAGGTCTTTTAAAAACCACAAGATCCTATGACTCTTAGAAACTAACCACCCTGTACAGGTTGAGTTAGTTCCTCCTTTGTGTTTCCATAACACTGTGAACACACCCTATTGTTATACCTTGTATTACAGTGTTGTAATTGTTTTTATATGTCTGTCTTCTTGCCTGTGAGCTCTTCAAAGAAAAAAATTATGTCTTATTCATCTTTGTTAATGCTCTATAATATGGGTCATTTAATGAAAGACCAATTAATATATGATCTCCAAATTTCCATCTAATCATATCTTAATTTAGCCACCATAAAGCTAGCCACAACGTAATTGAACTTTTGTTGGGATTATTGTCATTGACCACTGCATATTTTAGGAATCGATTAGTATTTTTAGTCAGCAGTATTGAGACAAATATTAAGATTTAATGTAGACATATGTATAATAAAAAACTAAAAGCTAGGCAACAAGAAATAAAAAATAAGAGCAAACAACAACAAAGAGAAAAAAACCTAGTTTCCCTAAAACGAGCCTACAAATAGGAATCAAAAGAAAGGATTTTATTAATTATATCCTAAAAATGTTCTGGTATAAATCCAGTTCACTCAGCCCTTTTAAGGGTCTGTTCCCAGACTAAGGAAACACACGGGATGTAGGATCGCTCTATTTAGAGGCTGCAGAGACAGTATAGTGAGAGAGAACACTGGAGCTACTACTCTGTTGCTCTCTACTTCAAGTTTAAAAAATTAAGTTTACATAAATGTTCCTGCTGCTTTATTTTACATCACAAGCTTCTTCTTTGCTTCTCCAAGCAGGAAAAATATTATTGCCATATTTTCCTTATCTCATTTCCTCTTCCTTCAACATTCCAGTGGGGTGGGGAGATGTTGGAAGGAGATTTGTCTGGGCATGGTTATTGTGACTGCTCTGTGTTGCTGTATCTTAATGTCGGAAAAATGGCATGAAATTTGGGCAGATTCTCTCCCTCTGGCTTGACAAATGAGCTCAAACCACTTGCTTATCGATCTCTGTCTATCCATCCTAGGTACACAGTGTTCAATCAACAATACTCGCTCAGTAAATGCTGTCTGAACGCCTACTTTGTGCCAAACACCATGCCAGAGACAAGATTGGAGAGATAGTCCCTACTCTGGAGTAGTTTAAAATCTATTGGGGAGACGAAACAATATCATTTGGAACAGTAAATAATATAGAAGAGAATATTATGATATGATATATAATATAAGCTATAATATATGTTATCATATAAGATATATATTGTAATATATGATAACTTTTCAAAAAGTTAAACTTTTCAGAAATTAAACTTTTTATTTTGAAATACAATCATGCATTGCTGAATGACAGGGATATGTTTCAAGAACTGCATTAGGTGATTTCATCGTTGTGCGAGGATTATAGAATATACTTACACACATGTGGATAGTACAGCCTGCTACAAACCTAGGCTCTGTGGTATAGTCTATTGCTCTTAGGCTACAAACCTGTGCAGCATGTTACTGTACCGAATACATTAAGCAACTGTAACACAATAGTAAGTATTTGTGTACCTAAATATATCCAAACATAGAAAAGGTACAGTAAAGATACACTGTTATAATCTTATGGGACCACCATCATATATGTTGTCCATCATTGACCGAAACATCATATGCAGTCATGACTGTAATTGTAGATTTACATGTAGTTGTAAGAAGTTCCCTTTAACCAGTTTCCTCCCAAGGACATCATACCAAACTATAGTGCAATGTCACAACCAGGATATTGACATCAATACAGTCAAAATACAGAACATTTCCACTGTTTCTGTGAGCACGAGGATCCCTCAATTTGCTGTTTTCTTCCCAGTGTCACCCCATACTTAATCCCTTGCTGCCACTAATCTATCCTTCATTTCCATAAATATGTCATTTCAGATGTCCTCCAACAGGTGAATGATTCAATAAACTGTGATTTCATACAATTCTCAGCACAATTCTCTGGAAATTCACCCAGGTTGTTACATTGACCAATAGCTCATTCTTTTTACTGCTGAGAAATATTCTACGGTATGGATATATCACAGTTTTGTTTAACCATTCCTCTACTGAAGGACATTTGGGTTGTTTCCAGTTTGGGGCTATTACAAATGAAGCTGCTGTAAACATTCATGCACAAGTATTTTTTGCAAACATACTTTTCATTTCTCAGTGATAAGTACCCAACAATTTGATTACGTGGTGGTATGGTAGTTGTAGGTTTAATTTTTAATGAAACTGCCAAATTGTTTTCCAGAGTAGTTGTACCATTTTACATTCCCTCCAACAACATCTGAGCAATCCAGTTTTTCCACATCCTCACCAGCACTTGATGTTGTAACTATTTTTTATTTTAGCCATCCTCATAGGTGCATAGTAATATCTCATTGTGTTTTTTAATATACTTTTTTTAGAGCAGTTTTAGATTCACAGCAAAACTGAGCAGAAGGTACAGAGATTTCCCATATGCCCCCTGCATATGGGGTAATCCCCCATTAGTGATACCTCCCACTAAAGTGAGACATTTGTTACCACTGATGAACCTACATTGATACATCATTGTCACCCAAAGTCTAAAGCTTACATTAGGATTTACTCTTGGCGTTGTACATTCTATACCATATGTATGGTCAAATGTATAATGACATGTATCCACCCTTACAGTATCGTACAGAGTAGTTTCATTGCCCCCAAAATCCTCTGTCTGGAGGATTGATAATTGGAATGTGTGGTAACAGGGAGTGTATGGGATATCTCTGTATCTTCCTCTCAATTTTGCTGTGAACGTAAAGCTGCCCCCCCCAAATTAAAGTTTTTAAAATAGAAGTCCTCTGTGTTCCATCTATTCATCACCCCCTCCCCCAACCTCTAGCAACCATTCCTTGTGGCTTTAATTTGCATTTCTGTAATGGCTAATCGTGTTGAACATCTTTTCATTTACTTATTTGTCATTTGTACATCTTCTTTTGTGAAAATTCTCTTTATGTATTTTGCTGATATAAGGACTATTTGCTTTTTTATTTTTTGAGTTTTGAGAGTTCTTTCCATATTCTAGATACTAGTGCTTTGTCCACATATATGGATTGCAAATATTTTCCCTCAATCTGTAGCTTGTCTTTCATCCTCTTACCAGGGACTTTCCCAAAGTAAAATTTTTATTTTTGATGAAGTCTAATTTATCAATTTTTTGTTTTATCAATCATGCTTTTCGGGTCAAGTCTAAGAACTCTTTGCCAAGTCCTAGCTACCAAAGATTTTCTCCTATTTTTTTCTCAAGCTTTTATGGTTTTACATTTTACATTTAAGTCAATGATCCATTTGGAGTTACTTTTTGTATAAGATGTAAGACTTCTGTCAAGGTTCATTTTTCATCATATGGATGTCTACTTGCTCTAACACCATTTGTTAACAGTATTTCCTCCATTGAATTATTTTTGCACCTTTGTTAAAGGTGCAAATGTTGGTCATATTTGTGTAGGTCTGTTGTCTGTTTCTAAGTTCTCTATTCTGTTCCATTGATTTATGTATTTATCCCTCCTCCAATATCATATAGCCTTGGTTACTGTAGTTATATATTAATACAATGTCTTGAAATTGAGTAGACGTATTTCTCCTATTATATTCTTTTTCAAAATTGTGTTAGCTTTTCTAGTTCCTTTTCTGTCCAAATAATTTTGGAATAATTTTGTCTGTATCTACAAAACATTCTCACCAGGATTTTGATAGAGATTTAGTTATACCTATATGCCAATAAGAGAGAATTGACATATTTATTATGTGGAGTCTTCTACTCCATTAACCTGGTATGTCTCTGTACATATTTTGCTAGATTTATACCTAAGTAAGTATGCCATTTTGGGGGCAATTGTAATGGTCTTATATTTTTAATTTTGAATTCTGTGTGTGTATGGCAACCAGAGTGGCCTCATTACTGTTGGGCAATGGTGAGAATCCTGACTCTCTTCTAGGCCTCCTCTGAGACCACTCCAGGAAAAGTGGGAGTGGGGTGGAAACCCAGGCTCCCTAATAGGCCTTTTCTCACACTACCCCAAATGAAGTCTGCCTCATTGTAGCCTCATACGCGTGGAAGTCTAGGCTCCCCACTTGGCCCTTTTTGGTTTGGGTAGGAGTGAAGCCACAGTGCTCTCTGTGGTGTTTGGCTAGAGGAGACCTGTTATTGTCTAGAAGCATTCTGTCTTGCCAGGTTTCCCTTTTGTTCATCCTTTAGATATAGGCTTTGTTGGGGCTTTTTTCCCCCCAACACCTGCTTGGCATTTCTGAGTTGCTTCCTTCTTTGGCTCCAAGTCTGGGTTATATAAGACAAAAAGAAAACCTCGGGAACTCACCACTGTGTTGTTCCTTGTGTCCTTAAGTCCTTAGCTGCTCTGCCTTTTTCTCTCTAATTTTCAGATTCTTCTTTTTATGTTTGTTTTAAATGTAATATCCAGGGCTTTTATGGATAAGAGTTTTGTGCTTAAGGGGAAGAATACAGAAAAGCACTTGTACCCCGTCTCCATGGAAGTGAAACTAACATTTCAATATAGATTAAGTGTTGTCCACTTATCACTTAAATCAATGCGGAGTGACATGGTGGAAGTAGTTTTGAGTCTATCCTTAAAAAATGGGTTGAATTTATAAAGGAATAGAGCAAGGAAGAAGAGGAGAAGAGACAAAAAGAAAAGAAGGTATTTCTAAGAAGGACATGGAGTTGGGAATGAATTTCTGGTCCTACAAAAAGACCAGCTTGACTAGAATGGAGAGGCCATGTTGGAGCAGAATGGAGATAAGAACATGAGAATATTCCATTTGTTTGGTTCTTAGTACCTCTCAGGCATTCAGCTAAGAAGTTGAGATATATTATCCTGTTTATTCCTTGTTGTTCTTTGAAATAGTTCTTTGAAGTTCTTTGAAGTACTGGCATTTGTATTCTATAGATGAGGAAACTGAAGCTCAGAGAAATAACATAATATATCCAAGGTCACATGTACAGGTCTAAATTATAAAGCCTGGATTGACCTCAGGTCTTTTTGTTACCATAGACCGTGTTTTTAACCATTAGATCTTGTAATGTGATAAGATAGCTCAGCTTATGATCTCCTAAAAATCTAAGCAGCAAGGTTGAAATGAATGCCTTAGAAGATGAACAAAATGATAAAATTTGTGTTAAAGGAAGATTGGCCTGTTATTGGAAAGCAGAATACGCTAAATCTGGGAAAATGAAAATAGAAGGTTTCCTTGTTCATTTTTGCATTGAATTCATTCATTCAACTAATGTTTATTGCATGCTATGTTAGCCAGGGTTCTACCAGAGAAACAGAACAAGTAGGGTATATATGTATAGACATAGACATACACGTAGGGTACATGTAGGCAGGAGCCAAAGCTACAGTCTACTGAGAGAATTTCTTCTTTAGGGGAAGTTTAGTTCTGCTCCTAAGGCTTTTCACTAATTAGATCAGGCCCATGCAGATTACTGAGAATAATCTCTGTTCTCAATAATATAGATATGGTAATTATATCTACAAAATACCTTCACAGCAACACCTAAACTAGTGTTTGATTGAATAACTGAGTGCTATATCCAACCAAGTTGACACAAAGAACTGACCATCACACGTGTCTACTCTTACATAGGTGTCCTGGCCTGGTCCCTGCCCTGTGGTGTTTACACAGTCTAGTAACCAGAGGATACACACTGGCAATCCAGGCTCAAATAGGAAAGAAATGAAGATTATGTTAAGACTGTTGCAATAGCGATAAAAGCAAAAAGAGAGGTAATAACAGCATGTCCAAGTATACTCTCTCTGACTGACTTCGCCAACTTGGGGCACAAATGCTGCCACCTCTCCTGTCTTTCTCTAATGAAATCCTTCCTTGCTGACCAGATTATATTACCAGAAAATCCAGTAGCTCCCACTTGAAGAAATTATAAATTTTCTGAGAACCCCCAAAGTCTTAGCCCCAAGCATCCAACTTTCTGGTACTAGGAAAAGAGAACACTGAAGAGGCGATGAGTGTACTAGCAGCCCCAGGCTTCATCAGCCACTGCCTCTATCACTGCCACACCATGTTGCTTTGGCAAGTTGTGCTGTTAAGACATGCCTTGGCCGGATCAGATCCCCGCCCAGCCTGCGGTGCTGCCTCGTGCGTGTGTTCGAAAGGTTGCTGCTTGCTTTAATTTCTGTGCACATTTCCTGCCTTTGTTCCTGCAGTAGCCCAGTTCCTCCTGTGCTGTGCCCAGAGCCCAGAAGCCCTTTGCGCCTGAACGGTGGTAAAATATCCAACTAGAAAAATCTAACAGGCCGGGCGCGGTGGCTCACGCCTGTAACCCTAGCACTCTGGGAGTCCGAGGCAGGCGGATTGCTCAAGGTCAGGCGTTCAAGAGCAGCCTGAGCAAGAGTGAGACCCCTGTCTCTACTAAAAATAGAAGGAAATTAGAGGGACAACTAAAAATATGTACAGAAAAAATTAGTCAGTATGGTGGCACATGCCTGTAGTCTCAGCTACTCAGGAGGCTAAGGCAGGAGGATTGCTTGAGCCCAGGAGTTTGAGGTTGCTGTGAGCTAGGCTGACGCCACGGCACTCTAGTGTGGGCAACAGAGTAAGACTCTGTCTAAAAAAAAAAAAAAAAAAAGGCAGTCTTTGTGGGGAGATAAAATGTACATAATTCATTCAATTCACTCATTCACTTATCCATTAGATTCATAAAGCATTTATTAATTTATATTTAGAAAAATGTAACATGAATGAAATCAAAAGACCTACAATTGACTGGGGAAATCAGTGCCTGGTACATAAAAACACTCAATATTTGTTAGCTATTAGGTTTGCTAGAAAATTTTAAAAGTTAGTGTCACCAAGAGCTTCTACAAATTTATAAGAAAAGGAAAAACACTCTCATAGAAAATTGAACAAGAATTATGAACAGGCAATTTATAGAGGAGAAATCCTAATTATCAATAAATATATAAAAATATGCTCAGCCTCACTAGAGGTCAGGGAAAATGCTCATTTAAACAGCAAAATGACACATCAGGTGAACAAAATTAAAAAGGGCTAGTAGGATGGGGAGAAATAGTTGCCACAACTTCGGGAAAAGAAATATGGTGGTCCGCGGTAAACATTTGACAAATTAATAAAGAGCCACTTTCTTTTTTAACCACCTTACATTTATTTCCTGAAAGAGCCATCTTCTAATACAAGAGACACCAGTAAGAATGGACAACGAAAAGGGGTCTCTGATTTAAGCAAACAGGAAATCCTAAAATTCCAATTAGAAACTTCTATAATGTACTGACTCTTGGAATCAGAACATATTAGAAGTAGGAGAAACCTCAAAAGTTAAATAGTCCACCTCTACTTTATACATGAGAAAACTGGAGCCCAGAGATACTCCTTCTGTGACCTGGGCTTTTTGAACTGAAAGTATCTTTTGTTACTATGGCAGGTGATTTTGTGTGTTGTGGCTGACAATAATGCTTTTCAAATCATCAGATTTCTAATTAATTTTTTTCTAGACTTCAAAGGAAAGTATTATTCAGGCTTAGCTGAGAATTTTTGGACTATAGTGCCAAAATGGGAAAGCTCTGATTAGGAAAACGAAGAGGAACTATAGAGGATGAATTTCATGAAAATAATTTGGGGTCATCAACTAGAGCCCAGACTCCCTTTGAAGAATGGATAGGGCTGCATCCAGGGAATTTAGTGTGACTCAGAGCTTGGGGACAAAGACAGCAGGTTTGGTACTGCTCTTGAGTTTCCAGTCAGAAAATGGTAACCATAGGGTACATCAACTTATTAATAACAACAATTAGATTCATTCCAAATTAGATATTTCATGACTCATTTCTGACATTCTTGCTGAGACTTTGGCAGCAAATAACGGTGGCAGGGTCTGATGGTCATGGACCATGAAAGAACAGCTTCTGTAGCAGCAACGTGAGGGCAACACCCCAAATCTACCAGAGGGGACAGCTCCCAGCTGGGGAAACCCTACCAACACAGTGGAGCTTCCAGAGCCTGACACCAGAGCTAAGAAGGAATAAAAGTGATCTTTTGAAATGTGATCCTCTCTTGAGGCATATGTTTGGTCTCCTAAGACTCTGACTGATCCAACCCTCTACTTTTTTTTTTTTACTTTTTTTAACATCCAAGAGGATAGGATATTCTGCCCCAATGCTGTCCTGCAATGATTTAGGCACCTGACATGTCAAACACCTAACAAAGATCCTGCTAAGAAAGTAGCTCCAGATTGAAGGCTGTTATCCCAGTCTTGTTTCAGTCAAGGTGTCCTTAATTTGCCTTGAATTTCATTTCCTTTGATTGGAGGTTTTTGGGGGGGAAAATGAAGAAGAAAAAAGGAATAGGCTTGTGGGAGGCATGCCAGGCTGAGGGCATTCGGTGGCTCCAGCACTGTGGGACTCTGGGGCCTCAGGAAAGGACAAGGGAACAGTGCTGAGACAACTCAATAAATGACCGGGTGGGGAAGAAATTTCTCTAAATGCAACAAAGTGAAGACGTTCCTCAAAAAGCACCAAAAATTCAACTGGACACACATGCCAAACACAAAAGCCATATTCTATTCTTTTTAAAAAATTTTTTGCAGTCTGGAGTGTGCAAATTAGAAAATCATGGAGGCAATGATCAAGACCATTTGTTCAATACCAATCCTATGTCAAGCCATTTCCAGATGTCTCAAGATCAAAACCACTTTGAATCCCGTTTTCTCCTTTGTGTTGGAAGATATCACTCAAGTACTTAGAAATAACTACTTACTGAGACATAGAGAGGAAAAATAAAAACAATGGTTATTTTTACCAAAAGTTACCAGTAACTATTTTAATGATTCAATGGAAAAGATGAAAACAAGAAACATGTCTGATTTAACGAAATTTGCTCTCTCTTAAGTAAAAGGCAGAATGTGACACATTCAACTAGTTGAACACCTGACAGAACTTGGCAACACCCGAATATATCTTACTCACCGACCCAGAGGGAAACTGCCACATTCATCACAGCCAGAAAATCCTTAATGTAATAGAAGGTGATTTATGGTTACCAGTTAGAAATATCATATGAAATAATGGAATAGTAAGGCTATTCAAGGGAAATTAAAATTGACCAGTAGATTTGCAATAGCTACCAGGCTTAACTTTTAATATCTATCTATAAGGAGACCACTAATATTTGTCATTTCACTGCAGAACTAAATTATATTTAATGTAGTTTGTTTTCCAGTATCTCACTTGACTTATCCTAACCTGTACAATCACATCATTTGTCATACATTTTACAGAAAGTACTAATTCATTTTTTGTGGAGAAAAGGTTTAAATGCACGTTAGCCTAGAGCTGAAGAGGGTAATCATTTTTACAAATCAAGATAATACCCTGTAAAGCTAAATAGCATGTACCCCTACAGTTGAATTGCATCAGCTTCTGTAGCACAAGAGACAGAACGTGGATGGTTTACTGGGTGCTTCATCTGAGCTTCAGGCAAATCACTCCCACCGTGCGCCTTCCTAACAAAGAGAAGTCAAGCATAGGCAAAGTAAAATGCATGTCTCAAGAACATGCCTCTGGCGTTTAATCCACTAAATTATCCTGTACTCTTTCTTTGCTCTTTTAAGTAGATGCTTTTGGGACACATCAATATGATTTGTGGATACTTGGAGCAATTCGGGAAATGCCAGAAAGTGCCCTGATTACTCATGGATGTTTTACTTGCCTCTGAAGTGAAAGAGATTATACTCATCAAAATAAGGTCTGTCAGATAAATTGAAATAATGAGAGAACATGGGTTCATGCCCTTTCCTATCCCAAGTCTTCTCTCTGGACAGCTTCTAGAAGGATCCTACCCTTTCTCTTGCTCTGATATTCCCCAACACATGGGAATCTTGAGCTTTGCAAAGCTAAAGTTGGCCCACTAGTTTGTTTATTTTTTTTTTTTTATGTCTATCATTTTTGGCCTGGATTCCCCATTCTTACTCCCTCCAGTTGATTTTAGAAATGCTCCCAATATTGAGGGATCTATATTTTCTAAAAAATATCCATTGGAGTTATCTCAGCTCTCTCGGCATGGAGAAATCTACTCGTGTGAACACCCCACACACTTCCACTAACCTCATCTGGCATCTTTCAGTGAGATTCTTCTCACACCTATTTACATACATTATCCCATCTGACCCTCATAACTTTATGAGTTAGAGAAGCCATTATCATCCACATTTGCAGATGAGAAAAATAAGAGTCAGAGAAGAAAAATTATGTTGTGGCTGTCTACTGGGCCTATAATTATTTCTACCATACTGCCACCCCAGGAGCATTCAGCATACTTCTAACAAAGAAGAAGGATTCTTCCAGGTGGCAGTTATAATGCGGTAAACAAAAGATGATCCACTTGCTGTTTGGAAAATGAAATGTACGGGTCCTTTTATTCTAATGGAAATTATGGCACTCAGATCTTGAAGTACCTCTAATGGGCATTATTAGAGGAAGTAGATGAAGACACACAATTACTTTATTCCATTTGGCTTGCTCAGCTTAGCACATATAATGGGAGGTAAGTCCATCTTGTCCTTGCGTGTTTGTGCTACCACATTACAGTTAAGGAAATTATGCAGGACCTTAGCCACTGAACAACTGCAAGGGCTCCTTTCTCAACAAGGGATAGTCGTAGGCAGTTTTCTATGTGTTCATAATGGTAAGAAACTACTCCTCAACTGGGACTGCTCCCCAACATCTAAGATTCTTATGACTCTTGAATAAAGGCCTGCACAATAATACTGTTTTTAGAATTTTCTTCCAAGAAAAAGAATCTCTTCAGAATATTTGATATTTTACTGGCTGATAAGAATTATGTAGCCCATAACATATAACTTTTTGCCTCAAACTTATACTTAATGCTCATTTGCAGTAACTAGCCTGGGCTTTGGGGTATTTTTATTTTCCCTTTCTAATAACATAGCATTTTTAATGAATCAGTTAGGAAATGTGCTTGCAAATAACAAAATACCAGAATAAAACTGACTTTAAAAATAGGAGTTTTTATCTCACATAACAAGAGACCCCGAAGTAGCTAGTCCTAGTGTTGATTAATATAGCAGCTCAACAATTTTAGTTCTTCACATCTATAGTGAACTTGTCTTTGACAAAGGCACCAAGAACATATGTGGGGAAAGGGCAGTCTCTTCAATAAATGGTGCTGGGAAAACTGGATATCCATATGCAGAAGATTGAAACTAGACGCTTATCTCTCACCATATGCAAAAATCAAAATAGATTAAAGACTTAAATCTAAGACTTGAAAGTATAAAACTACTAAAAGAAAACGTTGGGGAAATGCTTTTGGATGTTGGTCTCAGCAATGATTTCTTGAGTAATACCCCCAAATCACAGGTAGCCAAAGCAAAATTGGACAAATGGAATCACATGAAGCTGAAATGCTTCTGTACCACAAGGGAAACAATCAACAAAGTGAAGAGACAACCCACAGAATGGGAGAAAATATTTACAAACCACCCATAGACAGGGTATTAAAAACTAGAATATGTAAGGAGCTCTAACAGCTCAATAGGAAAAAATTAAATAATCTGATTTATTAATAAAAATTAATAAAAATGGGATCCGAATAGACATCTCTCAAAAGAAAACATGCCAATGGCCAACAGGAATACAAAAAAATGCTCAACATCATTAGTCATCAGAGAAATGCAAATCAAAACTACAATGAGATATCATCTCACCCCAGTTAAAATGGCTTTCATCAAAAAGACAGGTAATAATGAATGCTGGCGAGGAAGTGGAGAAAGGGAAACCCTCGGACACTGTTGGTGGGAATGTAAAATCGTGCAACCACTATGGAGAACACTATGGAGATTCCTCAAAACACTAAAAAAATAAAACTACCATATGATCCAGAAATCCCACTCCAGCGTGTATAGCCAAAGGAGGGGCTATCAATATATTGAAAAGATATCTGCACTCCTATGATTGTTGTAGTACTATTCACAATAGCCAAGATTTGGAATCAACCTAAGTGTCCACCAATGGATGAATGGATAAAGAAATTGTGGTATATACACACAATGGAATATTTTATAGCCACAAAAAAGAACGAAATCCTGACATTTGCAACAACATGGATGGAACTGGAGAAAGTGAAATAAACCAAGCACAGAAAGACACATCTCACATGTTCTTACTCATGTGTGGGAGCTAATTATTAAAAGCAATTGTTCTCATGAAGATAGAGAGTAGAATGATGGTTACCAGAGTCTAGGAAGGGAAGGGGGGGTGGGGAGGATAAAGTGGGGATGGTTCATGGGTGCAGAAAGATAGACAGTTAGATAGAATGAACAATATTTGATAGTTCAACAACGTGACTATAATCAATAATAATTTAGCGCATACTTTAAAATAACTAGAAGAGTGGAATTGGAATGTTCCTAACACAAAGAAATGATGACTGCCTGAGGTGATGGATATAGCCCAATTACCCTGATTTGATTAATTCACATGTATTCCTGTATCAAAATATCACACATACCCTGTAATGATATACAACTATTAATAGTAATAGTTGTATATCATAAGAATTAAAAATAATTAAAAATAAAAAACAATGATTAAAAATATAATAATAATTAAAAATAATTTATTAAATAATTTATTTAATAAAAATAATTTATTAAAAATAAAAAAATGTACAAAAACAGTGGTAGCTCTGACTGGTTTCTCTGAGCTCTTCTTGGCTTTCCTCTCATTGTCACAAAATGGCTGCTGCAGTGCCAATCATAAATTCCTCCCAGTATGACAGCCAAGGCAGGATTCTGGCCAAAAAAAGGAACTTCTGCTAGACTTGCCCGCCTGCTATGAACAACTAGCAAACTGGACAAAGCAGATGAAACACTGGACAACACATGGCTCGGTACTCTGGCCCCTGAGAGAAGGGTAACAGACAAGGCAAGCCCTGTGAGTGTCCCAGCTTTCTACCTGGGGGCACTTTCTGGACTGCAGCGTAGGGATGGGGAAGCCAACCCGAGCACCACAGTCTCGCTGGGCTAATGGGACAGAGACTGGGTGTCTCTGAGTTTGGGGTGGTTAAGCCAGGTGGAACTGGTAAGGAAGAATATCAGAGAGGAAGGAACTACACAAAAAGAGATTTAGAAATCTGCACAGGGTCCCCTTGAATCTCTGGCTAAATCCTGAGCTGTGCATGCATATATTCCTGGGGTATGCCAAACTCACTTTGGGAGACCACAGCTCTACACTGGTTTTCTTTCAGTCTGGCCAGCAGATTTCCTGCCACAACTCTCCCTGGCAGACACCTGGGACTTGGATTCCCTGTCCCCTCCTATCGTGGAGAGGAGACAGTAGCTCCCGTATAGAGGGAGACGGCTTCAGGGCCAACCTGGGCTCCTTGCTTTCATCTCGACCCTCCTCAACCTTCTCAATTGCTGTGTCCTGTGGCCCCCAAACCATCTGCCCATGGTTTTGTGCCTACCTCACTGCAGCTTGGGCATCAGCTCGTCTACACTGTTTTTGTCTCTAGATCACCATTCTACAAATACTGGTGGATGCCTGGAGCTTGCTGTCTAGGGCCAGTGGGTATATAGAATATGAGAACCTGGGATATCCAAAGCTATCGGAGCGGTACTGTGAGCCTGATCCTGTTTCCAGAGTCTTACAGCCCCAGCCTCTGACCCTGCTTCAAGGCAGGCTCCATTCCTAGAATGAGAGAGGCAGATCAACTGGACGGAATAAAGAAGCAAGTCCCAGACTTCTGGCCCATCAGCTTTCCTGGGGGTGCCCACTTTCCATAGCTCCATAACCCCCTCTGGATGGCTTTCAGACAACGCTTGTTTTTTTTTTTTTAACAGTTTCATTGATGCATCATTGATATCCAATAAATTGCACATATTTAAACTACAGAATTCGGTAAGTTTTGACATATGTATGCACTGTGAAACCATCATTGTGCTCATGGTCATGAACCTATTTACCACCTTGTGTCCCTTACCCACGTCCTTCCACAGGCAACCACTGATCTGCTTCCTGTCACCATGGGTTAGTTTGCATTTTCTAGAATTCTATATAAATGGAATTACACAGTCTGTACTTAATTTTTGTCTGGCTTCTTTCACAGCCAGTCTTTTTAATTGTAGCCATTCTAACAGGTTTGCAGTGCATCAGATTATGATTTTAATTTGCACTTCCTCAATGATGCTAATGAAGTTGACCATCTTCTCATGTGCTTATTTACCATCTGTACCTCTTCTTTGGTGAAGTCTGCGTTCAAATCTTTTGTCCGTTTTTAAATTGAACTGTTTGTTTTCTTCTTTCTGAGAGTTCTTTATATATTCTGCATGTAAGTTCTTTATGAGATACATCACTTGTAATCTATCTTCCAGATGTGACTTGTGTGTTCATTCTCTTAACAGTCCCTTTTTTGATAGCATTTCTTAATTTGTATAATGATTCACCCTTTTTAGACTTTCTAGATTGAGCTATAAATTATCCTCAGCACCCCTCATATAGCCTGACATATAGAAGATGCTCCTTGAATGTTATTTTTTCTTTTCCTTACTATACTTCTCTTTCTTTTCATAAGGTCATATTTTAAAAGCAAAATGTCCCACATTAGGATCATTTCAGTGTGCTCTAAATAGTCTATAGCTTATCTTATTTTTATATTTAGATATAATTCACAGCCATAACATTTACCCTTTTAAAGTATAAAATCCAGAGGTGGTTAGTTTGTTTGTAAAGTTGTCTAGCCATCACCACTAATCCCAGAACATTTTCATCGTCCCCTACAAAAACCCCATACCCAGTAGAAGTCATGACCCATGCCTTTCTCCCCCAGCTATTGGCAACTACTCATCTTTTTTCATCTCTATGGAGTTGCCTATTCTGGACATGTAATATGAATGTAATCATGCAATATGTGGCCTGTGTGTCTGGCTTTGTTCTCTTAGCATAATGTTTTCAAAGTTTATCCATGTTGTATCATGCATTAGAATTCTATTACTTTTTATAGCTATGTAATATTCCATTGTATAGATACATGTCATGCATCACTTAACAATGGGGGTAAGTTCTGAGAAATGTGTCATTAAACAATTTCATCATGACAGCTGGGTGCAGTGGCTCATGCCTGTAATCCTAGCACTCTGGGAGGCCAAGGCGGGCGGATTGCTTCAGGTCAGGAGTTCAAAACCAGCCTGAGCAAGAGCGAGACCCCCATCTCTACTATAAATAGAAAGAAATTAACTGGCCAACTAATATATATAGAAAAAATTAGCTGGGCATGGTGGCGCATGCCTGTAGTCCCAGCTACTCGGGAGGCCGAGGCAGCAGTATTGCTTGAGCCCAAGAGTTTGAGGTTGCTATGAGCTAGGCTGATGCCACGGCACTCACTCCAGCCTGGGCAACAATGCGAGACTGTCTCAAAAAAAAAAAAAAAATATATATATATATATGCTTATGGTGGTTTGCTTGGTTATTTCTTTTTTCATCATAAATTTTCTTGTAAGCAGATAATGCAACATGAACATTCCTCTCTATTAATGAACTGAATGTTAGGGTCCATGTTTTCAAACTTTTTGAGGAGTTTGTTGAAGTCTGAAAAAGCTTCTGCTACACCCTTCACTGTGAATTTTCTTGGAGGTTCACCAGTCATAGGAATTTTTCAGCTCCATTATAATCTTATGGAACCGCTGTCGTATATGTGGTCCATCATTGATGGAAATGTCATTATGTGGCACATAGCCGTACCACATTTTGTTTATCCACTCATCAGCTAATGGACATTTGAGTTATTTCCACTTTTAGCTACTATGAATAATGCTGCCATGAACATTCACGTACAAGTTTTTGCATTTACATATTTTTTCATCCCCTTCGGTATATCCTCAGGAATGGAATTGATGGGTTATATTGTCTGCTTCTTCTGGTATCTGGCGGGCTGCTGCTTTTTAGCCATCATTGCAGGCAGTTGGTGTTCTCTTTTTTTTTTTTCCTTGAGACAGTCTCGCTCTGTTGCCCAGGCTAGAGTACTAGAGTGCCTGGCATAAGCCTAGCTCAGGCAACCTCAAATTCCTGGGCTCAAGCGATCCTCCTGCCTCAGCCTCCCGAGTAGCTGGGACTACAGGCGCTCACCACTGCGCTTGGCCACAGGTGGTTGGTTTTCAAGGCTACCATGCAACTGGAAAGGAAGGATAGAAATAGGACAAGTTAAAATGACACAAATCTCACTGCTTTTACAGAGAGTCAGCCATTTGTCTTGAACAAACACACCGCAGATTGCTGAAAGCCTTTGATAAATTTCTAGAGTTCTGAAAAAATTGACAATTTTTGCCAGTTTTCTAATTGTTTTTATGGTGATTTTCTCTGATGTTACCCCTCTGTAGCTTATTTAAGGCCACATATTTTGCCACTCAAATGGTTGTGTACAATTACCATATTTTTGCATGGCTAACCCCTACTCATCCTTAAGACTCAGCTCAAAGGTCATTTCCTTGACCAATGGTATACGTCCTGCAAATTCAATTCAACACAGGAGCTGATTAAGTGAATCAGATGCTATCCCAGCTGCTTTTGTTGGAGGAGCGAATGGAGAGAACTGGACGCACGCCAGGTCATCACTCACCTTTCCCAGTCCTCCCAGCCCCCTCCCCACAATAGCCAGTGCCTCTGAGGCTCTGCAGACCACAGCATGAATCTCTGAGCTGGAAGGATGCTTGGTGAGGATTTCAAAAAGCATATTCAAGCAGTAGGCAGTCAGTTGAGCTAGATAGCATCTGGATCCATTCTAACCAGAAATTGCAGGTTTTCCTGAATAAAGAGGACAATTACTCTGATGATTCCCCAACAAAGCCATAATGCTTTTTAGAAAATTACAGAATATGTATAAACATATACTGAACATATATAAATTTTTAATACAGGGCCCCAAAAAAGAACAACCACTGCCTATTAGAAACATGAATACAAGAACACTTTTCTTAATGTATCATGAAGATTCTTGTGGAGAAATGCTGCCTGAAGGAATTTTGAAGACCATTAGCACAACGTACATTGATACTATTAATACTGTTGCTTTGGATCATATCTTAGTTTTTCAAATTTAGATAATTAGGAAGACTCAACCAGAACATTCCCTGGGATATGTGGATCCAAGTTTGGAGACCACAGCATTAAATTAAAAAAAAAAAGAAAAAAGTAGTCTGTAATGTTAGCTCTAAGTGAATTTATAGCATTTTTATTGTACAGAATTAAGAAAGTTGGACATTAATTGATCTTATAGAATTTGTCATATAACACGACATTTGTAGACTGGTATAACGTGTTGTGGAGAGAAAGAAAAACATTGGCAAAGTAGTATCAATACATAGCTGTTGAATATGGTAATATCAGTGCTTCAAACTGCTTTTCATGTACTACTCAGGCTCTGACACCCACAGAGCCAACCCCCAGGGAACTGACCTTGCCCTGCCCCACATGATGGCTTCAGGACTGAACTGTTCAGAAAGGGAAGGGACGAGAAGTGTGGAAAGAAGACCTGCAGAGCCATCCTGAACTAGCACCAGCCAAGTAAAAACCCTCCTGTGTATTTTCTGTTCCCACTGGTTCCAGATCTGGAGGAACAAAAACCCACAATTATCAAGCTGGGGGAGGAAGAGCAAAGAAAGAAAGAACCAACTGTATCTCTCCTCCAGTGGAGGCTTCCTGCTGGGGGAGAGAAGATTTATATAGAAATCAAGTTCAGAGCTTTGCCTTATATGGGACGAGACATTTTAATTTCTGAATTGAGACTGGTGACTAACAGTGACAGCTATTTTATTATTTAAGTATGATGAGGAAAGTCATAAAACTGCTCACGTTTTTATCCCAGTGACAGTCAGCTCTTTTATTATTTAAGGATGACAGGGAAAATCATAGGACTGCTCACGTTTTAATCTAAGAGCAAGGAAAAACTCTCACCACTGAATAAATATAAAATGAAAATGAGAGACAAATTATACCACTTTATGCTCCTGCTCCATGAGGATTGTATGCCTTTGTCACATGCATTTTGAGTGACCACAGATCCACAACGAATGGGCATTTTCTGTGGTTTCCAAGAGGCCCCGACTGTCTGAAAAACTATGGAGAAAAGAAAAGCCCTTATGGTAACCCCTCATGGGTTTTTGGTTTGGTTTTGGTGGTTTATTTCCTTAAAGATCGGCAATTTTTACCATTGTTTAATTAAGGTCCATGTTCAACAATGAAAAAGTACTGTTTTAGGTAACTGGAATGTAAGTAGGACTTCAAAGGCAAATTCTGCTTTTTCTTTAAATCTCTCATGAGCAGATCTCCAATTTTATTTTTGCCTTTGTAGCTCTGTCATCTCACCTTTGTCTTAGCAAAATTGTCACCAAAATGTTCTTGGAAGAGAAGACCCACAGTCCATACCCATGGTGGTTTTCATCTGTCTGAAGACAGACTAAATGTCTTCAGGTCTATGTCCTCAGAAGTCATACTTGTTTTGTTTTGTTTTTAGGAAGAGTCTCAGTCTGTGGCCTGGGCTAGAGCGCCGTGGCATCAAGCCTAGCTCACAGCAACCTCTAACTGCTGGGCTCAAGCAATCCTCCTGCCTCAGCCTCCCGAGTAGCTGGGACTACAGGCATGTGCCACCATGCCTGGCGAATTTTTTCTATATATTTTTAGGTGGTCAATTAATTTCTTTCTATTTTTAGTAGAGATGAGGGTCTTGCTCTTGCTCAGGCTGGGTTTGAACCCCTGACCTTGAGCGATCCTCCCGCCTTGGCCTCCCAGAGTGCTAAGTATACAGGCGTGAGCCACTGCGCCCGGCCAGAAGTCATCCTTTATAACTGAGCTCTCCCTCATACTTCATCTCACCCTCAGCGCTTGGTGGGGCCACCTCCTACCGGGTCCACCCCTCAGCTGACATTCATTTGATCTACCTCTTCAGGTTTGAATCATTCTTGGAACTTTGCAATTGCGTAAATT
>VSMD01062016.1:0-49053 GCA_008750895.1 Mirza zaza | reverse complement strand
ACAGAGTCTCACTTTATTGCCCAGGCTAGAGTGAGTGCCGTGGCATTAGCCTAGCTCACAGCAACCTCAAACTCCTGGGCTCAAGCAATCCTGCTGCCTCAGCCTCCCAAGTAGCTGGGACTACAGGCATGTGCCACCATGCCCGGCTAATTTTTTTCTATATATATTTTAGTTGGCCAATTAATTTCTTTGTATTTATAGTAGAGATGGGGTCTCGCTCTTGCTAAGGCTGGTCTCGAACTCCTGAGCTCAAATGATCCGCCCACCTCGGCCTCCCAGAGAGCTAGGATTACAGGCTTGAGCCACCGCGCCCGGCCGCTTTAATGGTTATCTTTTGAAAAACAGTCATTTTTAATTTTGATGAAGTCCAATTTATTAATTTTTTTTTTTTTTGCTTCCTGCTTTTTGTCTTCTATCTAAGAAATCTTTGCCTATCACAAGGTCACAACTATTTTCTCTTATGTTTTCTTCTAGACGTATTATATTTTTAGCTTTTACTATTAGATCTGTTGTCTACTTCAAGTTTAATTTTTGTGTATGGTATGAGATGGGGGTTGAGGTTCCTTTTTTACCCCATGTATCAGGTTGTTTCAGCACTATTTATTGAAAAAACTGTCCTTTATTTTGTTGAATTATCTTGGCCCTTTTTAAGAAAATCAGTTGATTATATATGTGTATTTATATTTCTGATCTCTGTATTCTGTCTTGTTGATCTATAAGTGTATCCTATTCTAATATACTCTGTTTGGATTACTTTAACTTTTAGTAAGTGTTAGTGTTCAAACCTTCAAATTTGATACTCATTTTAAAAATTGCTTTGGCTATTTGTGTTGTTCCTCTCCATACAAATTTTAGAATTCGCCATATTGATTGCTGCAAAAATAAAAGAATATGGTATTTATTGGAATTACATTGAACCTAAAGATTAATTTGAGGAAACTGACATTTTAAGAGTATTGAAGTTTTCTGTATTCTTCATAATGTCATGTCTACTTGGATTTGTCAGTTGTTGAGAAAGAGGTGTTGAAGTCTCTGATTATAATTGTAGATTTGTCTATTTCTAATTGCACTTATGTCTAGTTTTCCTTCATATATTTTAAAACTGTTATTCCATAAATTTTTAGGAATATATGTCCTCTTGATGAATTAACTCCTTTATTATTATGGAATGACCCTCATTATTGATGGTAATATTCTTAGCTCTGAAATCTATTTTGTTTAATGTTAATATAGTTACTTCTACTTTTTTTCAATTAGTGTTAGCATGATATATCTTTTTCCATTCTTTTACTTTTAAGCTATTTTGTCTTTATCTAAATAGGGTGGTGGGTAGCATATGGATCAGCCTTTTTTATTTATTCTAGATGATAATCTCTGCCTTTTAATTGAGTTGTATAAACATTTACTGTGTTATTGATATACCTGGATTTAATCTACTTTTTGCTTTTTTTAATATTTTTTCAACTGATTTTTCCCTCTTTTTCTCTTTCATTGCCTTTCTTTGGAATGAATTTTATTCCATTTATCTCCTTTTTCAAGTTATTATTTCAGTAGTTATGCTTTAGGGTTTATCGTATACATCTTTAATTTATCACTGTCCCCTTTCAAATGGTATTTTACCACTTCACTTATCAAAAAAGAACCTTACAGCAGTGTACTTCAATTTCTCCCCTCATGGTCTTGTGCTATGATTGTCATATATTTTACTTATATATACGTCATAAGCCTCATAATACCTTGATATTATTTTTGCTTTAAGTAGTCAGTTATCTTATAAAGAGATTTAAATAATAAGCAAATAAGTATTTTATGTTTACCAGTGAACATTTCCTGTGTTTTTTATTCCTTTTGTACAGGTCCATATTTCCATATGGTATAATTTTCTTTCTGTCTGAAGGATTTCCTATAGAATTGCATGTATTACAGAAATTCTAATGACAGATCTTTCTGTTTTTGTGTGTCTGAAAAAGCATTTATTTTGCCTTCTGTTTTGGAACATATTTTCACTGAGTATATAACTCTAGGTTGACAAGTTTTTTTTTTTCCAAATTGTGCCTTTGTTTTTTTACTTGTATTGTTTACAGTGAGAAATCTGCTGTAATCCTTTTTTCTATTCTGCTGTGTGTAATTTTGCCTTTTCTCTGCTTGCTTTTAAACTTTTACCTTTGCTATTGAGTTTTGGCAATTGGATTATCATATTGATGTTATTTTCTTCATGCTTTTTGTGCTTGGAGTTTGCTAAACTTTTTCAGTCTGTAAATTTGAATTTCATAAAATTTGGAAAACTTTTAGCTTTTATTTCTTCAAATATTTTTTCTGTCCTTCCCTATTCTTTTGCTTGAAGACTCCAATAATATATTTATTAGACCATTTGAACTTGCCAAACAGGTTACTGTTATCTTTTTATCTATATATTTTATTTTGGATAATTTCTTTCTTAAGAGATAAAGTCTTGCTCTGTTGCCTAGGCTAGAGTGTAGTGATATGATCAGAGCTCACTGTAACCTCAAACTCCTGGGCTCAAGTGATCCTCCTGTTTCAGCTTCCCAAGTAGCTAGGACTACATGCATATGATGTGTATGCCACTATGCCTGGCTAATCTTCTTTTTATTTTTTTGTAGAGACAGGGTCTTGCCATGTTGTCCAGACTGGTCTTCAACTCGTAGCCTCAAGTGATCCTCCTGCCTCAACCTCCCAAATTGCTGGGATTTCAGGCATGAGGCACTGTGTCTCATGTCGATAATTTCTGTTGCTGTCTTTAAGTTTACTAGTAACTTCTTCCATGATGTCTCATTGCTTGTTAGTCACATCCAGTATTTTTTGTGTCCCTCTCCCACCCCAACATTGTGGTTTTCTTCTTGAGCAATCCAGTTTGGGCTGTTGTATATCTTCCATGTCTCTACTTAAATCTTACCTCTTACTTTTTGAACATATGGAATACATGTTATCATAACCCTTTTAAGGTATATGTCTGATAATTCTGTCATCTGTAGAATCTTTTTCTTTGCATGCTAGTATTTCTTCTTTTAGATGGCATATTTTTGTATTTCTGTACCTATTTTTAGGTTTAGTTCTGAGGCGCCATTAAAAAACTTGAAAACAGCATATCCCTTCCAGATCTTGCTTTTAAACCTTGTTATGCAGAACCAGAAAACCATGTAGTCCAGGATTAATTTTGCCCCAATGCTAAAATAAAATTTTTCTGAGTACTCTATGTGTCATGAATTATAAGCTTTCCACTATGGATATTCATGCAGGGACTATTTCTTGCCCTGCATGAACCCCTGATACTATTCTCTCTAAACATTTTGGTTGTTTTTTCTGTGACACAGGATAATTTCCCACATGTATGTAGTAATTGATAAGTACTCAGCTGAAGAGTTGATCCTCCACACGTCTCTGGAGTTCTTGCTCATTGGAGCTCTCTTTTCTGCAAACTCTAGCTACATTGGCCTCTGGATTCCCATTTTCATCTCTTCAACAGAGAAGAGTCTACTGGGTTCCACCAAGGGTCTGATTTCTTGGGGCAATTCAAGTGCTCACCTTGGTTGTTTGTTTCTCAGTGATCACTGGTTTTTGTTTCCTGACTCCACTGTCTTGAAAATTGTTGTTGCATATATTAAAATTATCTAAGTTTTTAGTTGTTTTAGAAAAGAGGGTAAA
The DNA here is from genome assembly GCA_008750895.1 of Mirza zaza. NCBI lineage: Eukaryota > Metazoa > Chordata > Mammalia > Primates > Cheirogaleidae > Mirza > Mirza zaza. Next base: position 45,390 of record VSMD01062016.1, on the reverse strand, counting down.
TATAGTCTCTGTTACTCTGTAAAAACTCCTGGATTTTATTTTTTCTGCCCTTTTACTTTTAACCTATTTATTTCTTTATGTTTAAAGTAGGTTTCTCATAGATAAAGTAAAGGAAGTTTTGCTTTTTTATGTGCACAATCACTGCATTTGAATTAAAGCATTTAGACCAGGTATTAGCAAACCTTTTCTACAAAGAGCGAGATCATAAATATTTTAGATCTTGCAGGGCATATGGTCTCTCTTACAACTGTTTAACTCTTATTACCATGCAAAAGCAGCCATAGGCACTATGTAAATGATTAGGCATGGCTATGTAGCAATAAAACTATATTTGTGGACACTGAAATCATGAAATATTTTTTAAAAATTTTTTCAAAAAATATTATAATTTCTATAAATAAAAAAACAACAGTTCTTAGCTCACAGACCATAAAGAAACAGTGGCAGGCTGGATTTGGTCTGTGATCTGTAGTTTACTGAACGCCTCTGTTCAGCCCATTCTTCTTTAATATAATTATTAATATGGCTACCATCTTGCTATTTGTTTTCTATTTGTCCCATCTATTTTTTATTCTTTTTAATAGAGAATTTATTATTCCATTTTATCTTCACTATTGGCTTATTAGCTGTACCTCTGTTTTGTTAGTGGTTTCTCCATGGTTTATAATATGCATCCTTAACTTATTTACCACCCCCAATGATATTATAGCCCTTCACTTAATATAAGAACTTTATAAAAATGTACTTTCATTTAAACCCTTCTATTATTTCTACTATTGTTCTCACAGATTTTCCATCTACATTAAGCCTCTCAAAACATTGTTATTATTTTTCGTTGACTTATTTTTTAAGTTGAACAATGAGGGGGAAAGTTTTAGTATTTACTCACATATGTGCTGTTTGACAATTTTCATTTCTTTCTGTGAATCTAAATTTATATGTGGCATCATTTTGTATTTTCCATTTGAAAAAACTCTTTAACATATCTTGCAGTGCAGATCTGAAGGAAATGGATTCTCTCAGCTATTTTTCTTCTGGCTTAAAAATTCTTTATTTTTCCCTTTGAGAGAAATTTTCACTAGGTATAGAATTCATTTGGCTTTTTTGTTCTTTCAGCTTTTAAAAAATGTATTCCATTGTTTTTTGCATTTCATAGTTTCTGACAAAAAGTCTGTATGAATTCTGGAAGTCTTTCTGGAAGTCTTCCTGGAACTCTGCCCTAGAAGTTCAAGTTTCCTAAGCCTCTGAACTCTTATCTCTATCTTCTCAACACAGTGAAATTTCTGTGCTGAATTTAAGATTCTACCTTCTCTGAAGTCCAGAATGCTCACCTTGTTTGTTTTCTTTCTCACAGGAATTCCAGTCCTTTAATGGTATTTGCCATTGTCTCAAAACTGTTGTTTCCAATTTTTTTGCTGCATAAGGCAAAGGACCCTGTTACTGTATCACGGCTAAAAGAGCAAGTTCTTTCCTTTATAAAGTTAAAAAATAAATATTCATTGGGTGCACTGGGAACTATATCTATAGTTTAGATGCTAGAAATATAAAAACATGAACTGTACAGACTTGGTATCTATTCTTGTGAAATTTTCCTTCCGGAGTAAGTAGAGAGAAACATTTAATAACTAAGCAAAGCAAAAAGGTAATTTATGGTAACAGATAAGCTGTGGAGACAGACCTACAGGCTGGTATAGTAGAGTAATAGGAGAAAGAATATACTTTAGATTGGAAGAACATGAAAGCCATGCTAAGGTAGCAATATTTGATCCAAGACTTGATTGATAAAACACAGGAGTTACTAAACTATGATATGAGGACTAATGTCTGTTTTGTAAATATAGTTATACTGAAACACAGCCAAATTCATTCTTTTACATGTTGTCTGTAGTTGCTTGGGCCAAAAATGACAAAGTTGAGTACTTGGCCCACCAGCCTAAAATATTTATTATCTGATCTTCTCATAAAAGGTTTGCCAGTCCTTGACACAAAAGAACTACACTACTTGCTCAGTTTAAACTGAGATGACCACTTATTGTAGTACTTATAAAGTTAGTATGTATTTTCTACCCTTTTTCGACATAATTGACCACTTCCACCTTCTTTTTTTTTTTTTCACTTCCACCTTTTTAAAACAGTTTCTCCTTTCCCTTAGCTGATAGCATGCTGTCTTGTTTTTTTTTTTTTTTTTTTTTTTCCCTAATCTCTCAGGCCTTTTCTTTTCAGCTTCTTTTTATACTAATTTTCCTAAATCTGACCTTTAATGTTTCCATTTCTTAGGGGTAGGCCTCAGGTCTTCTCTTTTTTTTTTTTGCTAAATAGTCTCAGACACTTCTGTGTCTTCATTTACCATCCATTTGCTGATGACTTCCAAATATATATCTCTAAATAGGCCTATCTTCTGAACTTTTATGTATCCAACTATCCATTTAGATGACATCCATTTGTCATCTAAAATGTAATAGGCTTTAAACAGAACTCATGATGTCTCTTGCAAAAGCTGTTTTATCTTTATATTTCTTCATTTCAGGAAGTGACATCTGTTGCTGATGTCTATAACCTAGAATTCATCATTATAGCCAGTTATTAAGACCTTTCAGTTCTCCCTTCTCAGCATTTGATTCTTCATAGTTCTGTGCTTCAGCATTCCTAGTCCAAGCTACCTTTTTATGACCTCTGTGGTAGCTTCCTATTGGTCTCTGCATATCTCTTCTTATGTCATGCCTCAAAGTGGTTCATCAGATACCATAGCCAGAGTGATTGTTTTAAATAAAAATCAGTGGCTTCTCATTGCTTTTAGGATAAGTACCTAAATCTTTTCCATGACTTATAGAATCTACTGGAGAAATCATCCCTTCTAGCTTTATCCTATACCATTTTTCTTTTTTCTAGGTACTCTGGCATTCTTTCACTTCCTAAAGTCTCTGAATTCTTCCTAAACTCAGGGCCTTTGCATGTATTGTTTCTTCTACTTGGAATGGTCTTTTTCTCTCCTCTTTATATTCCTATTCTGTTTCCTCTAGACAGCCTTTCCTCACTCTCCTTCCCTCATCTTAGGACTTTAAGGTATGTGATAGCATATTACTTTGTCCTAATTCTTTAGTGTACTTATCACAACTGTGATTAATTGCAACTGTAATTAATACAATTATTTGCTTATCCTCTCACAAAACTATAAACTGCATAAGGAAAGGAATTGGTGTCTGTCTTGTTCACCATTGCACTCCCATCACCCAGTACATTTTCTGATAGTATTTGTAAAGTGAAATAATAATTGAGTATGTTATGTCTTCTAATTATCACAAGAACTCTATAATTTATCATTTCACTTTGAGAAGCTTTTAAATTCCTTGTCAAAAACAGCTACCATATATTGAGCAACTCCCATGTGCTGGCAATTCACTATGCTACATACACAATCTTATTTTCACCCTTATAACAACCCTACTGTGTAGTTAGCCTTATCCCCATTTTTACCTGGGGAAACTAAGCCTCAGAAAAGTGATTTCATTAGCCCAGTGTCACACAGTTAGTAAATGACAGAGCCAGTAATTCAAACCTAATTGGTCTTTCTTTAGAGGTTCTTAAACTTTACCACTGTGCATTGCTGCCTTCTAACCATATTATTACTGGGAAAACTCATGCAATTTCTAACTTTATCATAGGCCCATTTCCCCCTTTTTTTTCCACTTATTGTAACTGAAGGGGTTAAAGTTGGTTTTTATATATACCATCTCATATATTCATTAATAGTTTATATTCACATAATGATTATAGAAATGCATGTGTCTTTTAGATTACCAAACATTTGTTAAATACTGAAATTTAATATTTTGGCTTGGATCTTTGAACACATGCTCTGCAACAGCTTTGCAAAAAATCACACCTGGATTACAAACGAATTCCATTGAATGTTCAATTTTTTTTCTTAATTGTCATTAATAAGGTTAGACTCTAAGATAAATTACTCACAAATTTAATTCAATAATGCAATGTTTTATATTTTCTCTATTTTAGAACATGCAATAAAACTTGAACATATTTTTAAGAGTCCATTTCTTAAATGAGTTTATCATATAATGTGAGCCACTGCTTGAAAAAGTGCAGCTTAGCTTCATTCTGTTATTATTGCATCTTTCAAGATTCTTAGTTTCAGCTATTTTAAATCAGTGTCATAAAGAATTAATTTTTGTCTTTTCTTTCAGCATTGGCAAATTCATTTTTGTCATGGATCTTATCCTCTTACAATGTTTATGAAATATAAGTAGAATTACCTATGATGTTTTGGTAGAGCTGAATACTTTGCCCCCTTTTCCTATTTGCAAGCTTTGTAGACAGTATTGTATTATAATTCTTTTCTAAAATTTTCTGTTTTGCAACTTCCCTTTATAAGAATCTCATCTACTTGTTTATGTAAAAGGAGTCCATAAAGCATTTGAACTAACCCCAGTAGCATCACATTATAATATTACTGTCATTGTGGCTTGCATAATAATAATCCATAATGATTTTCTTTCACACTTAACTACTAAACTTTGTAGCCTAATATAGTAATTTTTATTACAGGGATCAGTTTTTTTATTTGCCTCTTCAACTGTACAGGAGTACATAGACTGCTAACCTAGTATTTCCTGGTTATTTTATAGAATGGGAAGTGAGAACTAGAATTGAGGAAGGGATTTTAATTTCGTATAAATTTATCTGCTATTAATTTGTTGCTCTACTAAATTTTTATAGTAGCTATTGAACTTTTGCAACCAGTCTTATTTTGAGTACTTTATTAAAGTATCATTTGTTAGCTTCTCATATCATCTCCTTATCATCTTACTTATATAAAATGGAATTTTTTGCTTATTGATTTTTTAATAAAAATTAAGTGACACCCATACACATAGAACATTGAAATTCCAGACTTGTCCATGAAAGAGAACAGTTAATGCCAGATTTATAAGGCATTGCCAAAAAAAAAAGCTAAGTAAATTTTTTATAAAAAAAACAAAAATGAATAATGTGAGGGGGGAGCAAAATAGACATTGTAAAATACTTCAGTTTACTAGTTCTCTGAAATAAAGTCGTACATATATGTAAAAAAAGACTGACATGATATTTTTAAATATAGATTCTAATGCTAAAAGAAGGAAATTGTCAAATTTGGAGATGTAATATATCATTTTTAGGAATCTTGTTTGGAAATTCAACAAAGATATTTTATAAGTATGGAAAACCTGATTGGAACATGTTAGAGACATAGCAAGTACTACCAATTGGAATGCCAGATAGGTTGAACTCTGGGAAGATAATATTCTTTTAAGTCATCACTAACTAGAACAGCTATAATACGTGAAGATAATTTAATCATCTAGACTGATGCTAGATTGTGGACTTCTTCTATATCCAACCTTGAGCATTTAAAAATATTCTAGGACTAATTATTTTGTTCATGAAAGCAATTTTTTATTATTGAGCTTCTGAACAAAACTGAATTTTAAGAGGCTGTGAAAATGATGTTGTACTTATTAGCATTTTTGTTATTGTAATCTCCATTTCAAGATGATTTTAGACTTTTGTTACCTTTGTCTCTCTCAGCTTTTACAGAGACTTTCTTTGCCTTACATACAGAAAAGAGCTAGTAACAAATGAAGAATTTACATACCTGCTTTTTTTACCCTCTCCTAAGAAAGGAGAATTCATCCACTGCCACTGTACCTTTTTTGTTTTCTTTTTTGTCTTGCACAGAAGACTGACATCTTCCTGTGAAGGGCTTGTGGCAAACCTATACAACTCGGGTTTCTTCCTCCTTGAGAACGATCTGATCCATCATCATCTGAAGCAGGGATCACAGTCTAAGGGTCCAGGTGAGGGCAAGTCAGTCTATATGATAAGCCAGTTTCTTTTCTGGTCAGGTAAGTCACATTCAGGCATGACTCACAAAGCATCAGCTAGCCTTAGTTCTTTAAAGTTTTCTAGTCCCCAAAGAGAGAGACACAATTCATCTATCCATTTATTCTAAACTGTTAGTGATTAATCACATCATTAAAAAATTCTCTTTGCTGTATAATGTGATCATTTTAGGATACTTGCTTATCTTAAATTCCAGAAATCTTAAAAGGAGTGTATGTTTGTGGTGAGAGATAAATACTTAAGCAGACAGGTATTTCTAATTGCAGTTTTAGAACTTATCTTATTTCCATTTTTATTGAACTTGTAAGAGTGTAGAGCAACTTAAAATCAATGTAGAAGTATGAATTTGTACCCTTAAATTTTTAATAACTTTTAACTGTTTGTAGATACTTGAAACCACACGTAGATTCAGAGTATTAGAGCTATCGCTTGTACCAATGGTTGTCATGAAGGTCTTTGTTGGTTTGCTGTGGATTCTTTCATTTAATGTCAAAATGATTAAGGGCAGAGACAAGAATTTCTCTGTTCTTTATCCAACTTCCATATGCTAGTGATAAGAAGAAATTTGTGATTATTCCTCAGGCAAGTGATCTAAGCTAATTGAAGTCTGGCTTTTACCTTGATGCTATCTTATAACTTGGGAGGTGAAGTAAGCTGTGGCTATGAGACTATTTTCTAGACAACTTAATTTTCAAGTTTTTTTCACTTGGGGGAAATAATTCTGCCTCGTTTTCTGACATTCATACTCTATCCTTAAAAATGTACTTGTGCATTATGTGTAATTTGTTTCATAGGTGACCACTTATACCATAGTAAATTAGTTGTTAATCTTTTAAAATATTAATTTGTTTCATCTTTGGTAATGATATTGTATACATTTGATTCTGAGGAAGACAGATACTATGTCTCTGCCACTTGCCAACACACAGATAGGGATAAATTGGGCTTTATTTCTCCTATTGGCTGATTCTCCAAATGACTCATAAGTTATGAACTGAAGTTAATGTACTTCAGTGAATTTCATACAGTAAAGAGTGACTGCTAGTCACTGGAAAGAAGACAGATTGTCTTATTCTGAAATTTGGCCAACCATGAAGCTAAATGATTGTATTACCTGTTACATTGGCTTCTTCAGATTTATTGTTTTGTGTTTATTACTCAAAAATGTCTGTACTAGTTTGAGCAAAAGAACTTTTCTTTGGCTGGAAAGGCAACTTTTTAAAGTATTCCTTAGACCTGCCTGATATTTTACCATTCGAGCCTAAATAAAGTAATTGTTTACTCAATTCTTTATCAGTGCAGTTAAGTTAGTATAGATTTAGACAGAGAATTTGTTGGGTTCAAATCCTTTGTTTCTATCTCCTTATGTTTAATATGTGTAGAAGAACAGAAATATTTATTGGTATTTAAAAATGTTTCCAATAATATCTCTCTTGAACAGAAAAGGTATTTATTTAACTCTGCTTCAGATTCTCATAGGAAATTATTTCTGACTAGATCATAACTGTTTTAAGATGATTAGGTTTCTATAGGCGAATTATATGAGTATCTAAATGTATCCTAACTCAATCATATACATAAAGTAACTTAAATATTTAGAAATCTGAATCATATTTCTAAACCAAGAATGTCATACACATTAAAATGTGTATTAAATATTAGAATCTGCATTGTAATTTACTCAGTGGGCATATTTCAAAGGCTTAGGAAGTAGCACAAATTTCCCATGATGCTCTTGGGCTGGACAATTCAACTACACTTTCAAAGACTTATAATTTGGAAGAAATTAGCAAAATATGAATGAAACGTCATGGTTATATTTGACTGGCTTTGGAAGTGCTTATGTATCTAAGAGTATGAGTTTTAAAATAACCTTTCCTTTTTTTCTGCTACTTTTATTCTTTTACACTCTTACTTTTGTAACCAGTAGTATTTTAGGTAGATTTACATGTAAACTTTAGACACTTCCATATTTATAGTGAAATCATTACATCCGTTTTAATAAATGAATCAACTAAAATTTAGAAAGTTAAAACATGATTTTTTAGTCCTTAAAACATCAGAGTGGGATCAGCTTTTAATCGTCTACACAAAGATTTATAGACTTTAAATACATAGATCTAGATTACCTGTGGTAGCATTTCCATTCTATACCAGTCAACATTTCAGAGACACCTGGTATGTGTAACAAGGGACATGCTAGCTAATTTTACTATAAGCAAAACAAAATTAGAAAGCTTAATTTGTTGTGAAAATTTGATGAATTCTAAAACCAAATATGTGACTTTTAGAGTCTTCCATATGTTGATAGGATTGATCTGCCTTTTCTAATACAAGGACATGTTGAGTTACCTTTTAAGCAAAGTATGTTATGTTTGAAATAAAGCATAGCCTAGAGCCAGGCATTTATGGAGATGACATTCTGAAATTGGAGGTCCCTTTCCTTATTCTCACTTCCCAGTTAGGATTCGATTGCATTACTATCATAAACAGTAACATTAAAATCATGTTTTGCATTTCTTCATGTCTGTTTTCTGTCCTTTGTAAGAGATACACAAAAAAAGAGCAATGAATACCATTTCTTTTAAGAAGCTCTTTTAATGTATCCAAGATGCTAGAAACAATCCTTTCATACCTCCTGAGTAGTAGCAGCATGCAATTGTATAGGAAGGAATTTTCTACCTAGCTTTTCTTTTGGTTCTGTCTTGCCATTAACACACAGCAATGTATATCCTACTATTATCTCTGCCATACCTTCATGTCATTGGTTAGACTGCCTGATGGCTACTAATGTCTCAAGTTAATAACCATGAAATACTTCAGAAAGGTGGTACCCACTTCATAAAATGTATGTGGTTGCTAAAATCTTATTTGGCAAGAAACAACTAAATTTAGTTGACACTAAATTCTAAAATTGTATATTATTAGAATATGCTACTTCAAACAAACACATTATGATTTACTTTCAGTTCTGAAAATATTCAGAAGGATTTGTTATCTCTTGCAGACCTTCCTGCAACTACTAATGGGATGAACACAATATATCACTTTTATAATAGTGAGCTATTAAAGGCAAGCATAAAGCAGTCTGAAGCCCATAAGTGCTGCCAACAGCTCCTGCTTTAATGAATTCCCTTTTAGATGTCCATTAAATGCTCGTGGCAAATGTACTCATAATGGAAATGGCAAATCTAAATGGGTAGATATGAATAATCCATGGAGTTTAAATTCTGTTTATGATCATCTTCACATTTAGTTTTCAAGACAACGCAGTTTAGTTTTCATTACAGTTTGGAATAAAGAGGACAGGGAGTAATTGATTGCTTCAAGCAGATTAAAATCAATGGTTTTCTTTTCAAAGAACCAGTTCAATGCAGTAATTCCAACTTTAAACATTGATTTAGGGTACTCAACACAAAATGTTTTGTGCTGTGCGAACTTTTATATAGAAAGACTAATATTAATTTTATTTCCCTATATATCTATATAGTGAAATATAGAAGTGGTTAGTAGCATGTGCATGACTTAATAGTGATCTATATTAAGTCATTTTGATATTATTGCAGTCATATAATGAATCAATGAGATTCCCGTCATCACTGTAATATTGTTTGTAACCCATTAGCACAGAGAAATTACAGCCCATCATACATCATTACTGTGATTGAGGCTTTATTACCATATTCTCAAATTGCTTGCTTGCTATAAAACTAAATAGACACAAGACAACTATAGGTGGAGTATAGACTATGCATTATTGTGCTACAGTAATGAGGGATTATTGTACCATAATGGGGTGAAACTTATGAGGAAAATAAACTTGGCAGTAATAGAAAACTGGAGACCCTTTTTACATTTGCTGTTATTACTTTAAAGGTCAAATATATTTGTTATGCTCAGGTTATTGTTTATGTGTTACATGAATCATAGCCTCTTAATATTTCCTAAAGGTCTTCCCCCAGCCCCCAACTCCAAATTGTATCCTTTCAAAGTCTGTAGTCTGATGCACTTCGAATGCTCAGTAATGGACTTGGAATCTGCATTTTGCCACTTATGAGGTTAGACAATGCCAAGCCTGACATTTTTGAGGGTGGGTAATACCATTTAAACTATTTTCAGGGCTCTATACCTTTTATTAACAGTTCGAATAGGCCAATAGTCTTCTGGCTCTTCATTTGAAATAAATGTATGAATGCAGCAATATCCTCAGCAATGAAGACGTGTAAAATATGGAACAACTGCCTAGGGCCTGATTGTAAAAGACTTTTGATGTTTCAAAGAGAAAAATGGAAGAAATATATTGCATCTATATTAAAGAAAAAAATCCCACGACACTAGAACTTATTAGTTAAATTGTGCATATGTTCATTTACTCTCTGTTGGGTCTTATTTATGAATTATAACAGTGAGAGCATTATTTGGAATAGTAGAAAGCCTGGTACACTGACTTTTGAGACAAGATCATTGCATGGATTCAAAGCTGTGCTAAATACAGAGTGGCTTTCTGATATTAGCCTCGTTGTGATTTGATACCATGATACCATGATGGTTTAATTATCAAATAAGAATATAAAATAAAAACTGGAAGCTAGCATAAAATCTGTTCATGATTATAAAACATTTTACATATAAATTGTTAGTGAAAACAGTAACAAGCACTTGTAAAATTAGAAAGGGCAACATACTCTTCCCCAAGGTGACACCTTATTCCTAAGTTATAATACCCTTACAAGCCACTTACTCATTAATCTAATGCTTATTATGATATAATTACTACCCCCTTTGTAAAGTATATTTTTTATTTATAACATATACAGTGATTGCAGTGGTATAAACTTGAATACTTGCTTATCAAAGTATGTCTTATCTGCAGTGAGAGGTGCTTCAAAAAAAGAGAGCTTAGAACTGGCTGAAGAGACTAGGCCTAAATGACGTCTCAGCCAGCTCTAACTGGTATACCCTTAAATGTAAGAAACTGTAAAACCTCCTAATTAACCAACCTCATTCCAAACTGTATGACCATTTTGAACTATATGAATGTTTTTGTGATTTTCTCTTGGTTCATTTCATCACTTCTTATGAGCACCTTTCATGTTAAAAATAAATAGAAGAAACAATGCAAAAGCAAAATGCCAGGCATAATAGATGCAAAGTTTATGGAAAGATGCATTTTAAATCTTTAAAATCCTCTATGACTTTTACCTGCCTCTAAATCTTTTGGTGAAAAAAGGGAGGACATGAATATATTAAAGTATGTGTTTTAGGTTTTTTTTAAATAGTAAGACAAGTAGCAGTACGTTTTTTAAAATAAACAAATGAATAAAATAAGAAAATAAACTGTGTGAAGGAGAAAATAAAATTTATATGGAGTATATGTAGTACTTACTAGATGGGGTTGTATAATAGGTTATTTATAAAAGCCTTTCTAATAAGATGATGTTTAAACAAAAATCTGAATAAAGTGTAGAACAAGCCATAATGGTTATCTGTGGTAAAAATATCCCAGGAATAGTGAAGGTTCTGAGATAAAAGCCTATTTGGTGTGTTTGCAGAATAGCAAGGCTTCTGTGGCTCAGCAGAGTAGATAAAGGGAAAAAATATAAGAAATTAAAAATTATACTGTAGTAACTTTTAAAATAAAGTGGATTTAATAACATTAAATTTTTTTGGTTAGGTTTTTCCTATTAGAGAGGTGGTTCAAAGTCAATGATGCTTCCAATAGCTTTTGTAGTATACTGGAAATGACCTAGTTTTTAACTATATAAATATTAGTTTTAATGTATAAACCTCTATCTTTTGTGAGGATCTAGGTTTTTGTTTTTGATAAGTGGTGGCAGAAAAGTCTAAGGGTGTAAGCCATACACTTTCTTACATACTTTTAGAGTTTTTAATTGGCAGATTTTTTTTTCTGCTGGTGTAAATATGTTTTCAATTTATTTCTTAGCACTCAGTAAAACCAACATTATTTCATTTAGTTGCCTTTTGAAGGTAGTCTAGCACCATTAAATCTCATGAAGTCTTGTTATTTTATTTATTTGGGTTGCTGACAAATGGAAATAGGTGAAATGTGAAGTTTGGGGCATCTTCAATCCTGTAAAAGGGGTCCTTGAATTGAAAAATGTTTTGAGAACCAGTTGCCTTCTTCTAAGGCAGAAGACGTTGCTAGTACTGTGTTTCCCCCCAGATAAGACCTACCCATAAAATAAGCCCTAGCAGGATTTCTAAGCATTTTAACAATATAAGCCCTACCCCAAAAATAAGACCTCGTCATGGGCGTGGCTATGTAGTGTGTCTGCACAACCCATACATGTCGTCATGGAGCGGTAAAGAAGATGAGCAGCCCTTCTCATGTGCCCCATGAGAGCTCTGTTGCTTGACATGAGAGATTAGGGCCAATGGTTCTAAAGGAAATAGAGTCGCAAGAAATTCAGGATGGAATTTGGGGTTTGGAGAGTTATGATGATGTTCTAGAAGAAGACAACTATATTTGAATAAATGTAGATTGTTGTACCATACTTAAAAAAATAACACATCCCCTCAAAATAAGCCCTAGGGTGTCTTCTTGAGGGAAAATAAATATAAGACCCTGTCTTATTTTCGGGGAAACACGGTAGCATGTGCATGATTTAATAATGATCTGTATTAAGTCATTTTGATGATATTGTAGTAATAATGACATTACTGTCATCGCTATAATACTGTAATGACAGCTAAGGACCCAAACATGGTAAAACCAAAGTAGAAAGAAGACCTTAGGAGAAAGCTGAGATTCAAAGAGAGGAAAGAAGTTAAAAATATATAAAAGTTTAAGTTTTAAAGCAGAGAAGAGGAAGCTGCTGAAGAAAGAATTCTACTTAAATTGGTTATCTACTGCTATGTAGCAAATTACCCTAAATGTAGGCGTTTCAGCAAAATACATTTTATTTCACAGATTTATTGAGGGACAGGAATTTGGAGACAGCTTAGCTGCATGGTTCTGACTGAAGGTCTTTCATGAGGTTTCAGTCAAGATGTTCAGTTAGGGCTGAAAACTTGACTGGGGTTGGAGGATCAGCTTGCAGAATGGCTCATTCACTTGACTGTGGACAGGAGGCCTCATCAGTTCCTTGCTGATTGTTGACAAGAGGCCTTACTTCCTTGCCACATGAAACTCTCCATAAGGCTGCTTGATTGTCCTCGTGATATGAAAGTTAACTTCCCCAAAATGAGTGATCTAAGAGAGGGAGAGAAAGGAAGCCACTATTCTTTTTATGACTTACTCTTAGAAGTGACACATCATCACTTCTTCCATATTCTTTTGGTAAGAACTGAATCACTACATTCAGCCCATACTCAAAGGGAGTGAAAATTAGCTCCATCTCTTGACAGGAGGGTATCAAAGAATTTATGGTCATATTTTAAAACAACCACACTTAATCCATACCAAAATCAGCCTAACCAATCTTTATGGAGGCTGAAACCAGTATTCTAGAGTTAAGAGGAAATGTAGACATTCTTGAGCCTTCTTAGCTCACCCTCCCCAATCTTGAACATAGATTTTTTTCTTGGGTTTTGATTTTCCCAGCTTTATGTGGCTATTAAGCAGAACAATTTGAAGGATCAAATTTAGGAAGTATGTCAGGCTAAAAGGAGCTTTAGGCCTAAGAAGTAGGAGACTGCATGTGGTCTAGCCTACTTTACTATGACTTTAATAGACAAATTTATAGCCAAAGCTCTGTTTAAAAAGGGTCATATTGTCTAGTTGTGTACTTTGCATTAACTCCCTATGGGACTTGCAGTCACAATACTGGTGAGAGTTTTGAGGTTCAGGAGCCTATCTACCAGGGACCGTATACATGTAATTACTAAAAACTTTATGAAACTAAGGGTTCAAATACTCCTTTTAACTTATGGATTAATAGATGGTTAGAGGGATGGAAAGATACTCTGTGATTCAGGTCCTTGTGTTTTTGGCTTTTTTTTTAATTTTTTTTTTATTTCAGCATATTCTGGGGATACAAATGTTCAGGTTACATATATTGTCCTTGCTCCATGAGAGCCAGAGCTTCAAGCATGTCCACTCCCCAGATGGTGTGCACTGCACCCATTAGGTATGTATACACCCATCCCCCTTCTTCTCCCTCCCATCTGCCCAACGCCTGATGAATGCTATTACTATATATGCACTTAAGTGTTGATCAGTTAATACCAATTTGATGGTGAGTACATGTGGTGCTTGTTTTTCCATTCTTGGGGTACTTCATTTAGTAGAATGGGTTTCAGCTCCATCCAGGAATACAAGAGGTGCTATATCACCATTGCTTTTTGTGGCTGAGTAGAACTCCATGGTATGCATATACCACATTTTATTAATCCACTCATGTATTGACGGGCATTTGGGTTGTTTACACATCTTTGCATTTGTGAATTGCTACTATAAACCTTCTAGTACAGATGTTCTTTTTTTAGAATGTCTTTTGTTCTTTTGGGTAGATACCCAGTAATGGGATTGCTGGATCAAATGGTAGTTTTACTTGTAGCTGTTTGAGGTATCTCCATATTACTTTCCACAGAGGCTGTACTAGTTTGCAATCCCACCAGCAGTGTATGAGTGCTCCTATCTCTCTGCATCCATGCCAACATTTATTGTTTGGGGACTTTTTGATAAAGGCCATTCTGACCGGAAATAAGTGATAATATTTGTGGTTGTGATAATCATTGTGGTTTTGATTTGCAATTCCCTGATGATTAGAGATGTTGAGCATTTTTTCATGTTTCTTGGCCATTAATCTATCTTCTTTTGAGAAGTTTTTGTTCATGTCCGTTGCCCACTTTTTGATAGGGTCGTTTGATTTTTTCTTGCTGATTTTACTTAACAGCCCTTTATCTGATGTGTAGCATGCGAATATTTTCTCCCATTCTGTAGGTTGTCCAGGCCCTTGTGGTATATAGGAGGATGCGAGAGTTGTAATCATTGTTTCCCTATCATAGGAAGCATATTATATAGAGAGAGTTTGATGTTACTAGGCCTCTAGGATGCCAGCTGTTAACAACAATTTATATATGTTGTTCAGATTGGAAAGAAAAAATTACCAATTCTTTGCCACTACAGGTAGGCACACATGTAGAAGAGCAATAGCTAAGAGTAGTGTTATAAGGATAAGGGCTTATTCCCCAACATGTTGTTATGAGAGTTTTCAAACATAGGGAAAAGTTGAAAGAACTGTACAATAAACATCCATATAACTACCGCCTTAATTCCATAATTAAAATTTTGCTATATTTGCATTATTACATATCTTTCCATACAAAAAGCCAAAGCTGTAGGAAATTACAGATGAGGAGACTATGCCACAGTACTTTTATTAGTGATAGTCCTAGTAAAAAATCTCTTTAGTATTGAAAATCACTGTATATAGCTTTGAATTCTATTATGTGATTATGATTCATTAGTATAGTTCATCAACAGTCTAGATATTTGCAGTGACATTCATAGGGTCTTACAATTTCTTATACCTCCATGGTTCATGGCATACAAAACAATTGTGTAGTTGAAAGAGCCATATCACTTGGAGTCAGAAAGCTATGTTTTATGTCCTAGCCATCTCTTAAAAGCTTCATGTCCATAAAGGGAGTATGATTGCAGGATATATATGAATTCTTTTTTAACTATTTTTGGAATTATTTTGTAAGTTTGAAATTAATTGAAGATAAATCATAGAAAATAAATAGCTTTGTTACTTCTCTGTCCCATAGCAGATTTAGTGCATATCTGAGATCAGGGATACCTGCTAATAATACCAGAGGGACACTGAAAGGGTAAAAGTAAGAATGTAGATGCATGTATCTTTCTCACTTTTCAGGCCTATTATAGGTACTCAGTAATTTTCATGAATGGTTAAACGTGTTCATTGAGAATGGCATATGATCTTGTAAGCAAATCCTTAATCTTGGGCAGCTGGGCAACTTTGAGCTATTGAGTAAGTCCCATCATGTCTTACTTTCTGCTACAATGATATGAAATAGTGGTAAATATTCAATGTCTAAAGACATTTAACTTATCTCATAGAAAGCTAGTATAAAAATTCAAGGTCATCTTATGTAATATTTATTAAGCAAGTGAGCCATTTCAGTATTTGATGTCACTCCTCTTTATTTTTTTGAACCATCACTAGGTGCAAAACAACAAATCCCCCAAAGCAAATAAAGAAACCAAGTTACCACTACCCCTTTCATAATTTAACTTGTGATAAAATGCAAAAATATATTTTTACTTGTTGAAGGAGGTCCTATATGTCCTAGTTGAAATCATTTTTTTGAAGTAAGGTCATGCGTTGCTTAACAATGGGGAGATGTTCTGAGAGATTCACCGTTAGGCAATTTTGTCATTGTACAAATACTGTAGAGTATACTTATATAAACCAAGATGGTATATCCTACTACACTCCTAGGCTATATAGTATAGCCTATTGCTTCTAGACTGTAAACCTATACAGCATGTTACTATACTGAATACTGTAGGCACTTGTAACACAACTGTAGGTGTTTATATTTCTAAACATAGAAAAGGTGTAGTAAAAATACAATGTGAAAATATAAAAAATGGTACACCTATATAGGGTATTTACCATGAATGGAGCTTGGAGGCCGGGAAGTGGCTCTGGGTAAGTCAGTGAGCGGTGAATGAATGTGAAGGCCTAGGACAGTACTGTATACTATGGTAGATTGTATACTTAGGGTACACTAAGTTTATAAAAAAACACTGTCCTTTCTCAATAATAAATTGATCTTGTTACCATATCTTTTTACTTTATAAATTTTAATTTTTTAACTTTTTGACTTTTATAATAATTAGCTTAAAACATAAACATTGTACAGTTGTGCAAAAATATTTTCTTTAATTCTTATTCTATAAGATTTTGCTATTAAGTTTTTTTTAATTTTTTTAATTTTATTTTTTTTACTTTCTAAACTTTTCTGTTAAAAACCAAGACAAATTACATAATATGTGCGATATGCACCACCTGGAGGATGGTCACACGCGTGAAGCTCTGACACGGCGGGGGGTGGTGGTGGTGGCAAGGACATTATATGTAATCTTAACAATATTTGTACCCCCATAATATGATGAAAGAAAAAGAAAAAAAAAACCCAAGACAAAAACATATTAACCATTAGCCTACTCCTGCATAGGGTCAGGATAAGTTATCACTAGGCATTAGGAATTTTTCAGCTCCATTATAATTTTAAGGACCATTGTATATGCAATGCATTGTTGACTGAAATGTTGCTATGTAGTATGTGGCTGTACATCACTACAGGCAGATGCTACACTTAAATATATTTGTTGTTTTCAGTATTAATAAAATATTTGTAGTGAAAGAGATGATTAATTAAAG
The DNA here is from genome assembly GCA_008750895.1 of Mirza zaza. Taxonomy (NCBI): domain Eukaryota; kingdom Metazoa; phylum Chordata; class Mammalia; order Primates; family Cheirogaleidae; genus Mirza; species Mirza zaza. The sequence goes on along the minus strand of VSMD01062016.1, from coordinate 28,114 downwards.
CTGGTGAGTCATTTTCATCAAAGAGGAATTTTCCCCTTGCTAATACCTTGAGGATGATCAGGAACATCAAGAATAGATTTTATTACAGTAACAGTCATATGTGAATCATATTTGGATTAAAAGGTTCTAACTAGTGTCCTTTTTGCTTTGCTTTTCTTAATTATAACTGTAAATCAAAAACAATGTAAAACTATAGTAGGCCAAATATTTTCTAAGAACCGTTTAATGATTGTAATAACCCACTCTAGAGGGGGCATCATCTTTTTGCCAGGAAAACCAAGTTTACAGAAAAACTCTTACTCTTAAATTTGTGCTTTATACAAAGAGAGTATATATTATAGATATTTGGAGAAGTAGTTATATAAAATCTTTGCACTATTTTTAAAAGGATAATTTGGTTAAAATAAATAAATAATAATGTACTTAATGGGCACATTAAAAGTGGATGATATGGGATGACTTCAGAGAAAAGAGCTGATATTATATATTGACTGACGACTGCTTTCCTGTACTTAATGGTAAACAGTTTATACCATGGGTCCTCAAATTTTTTAAACAGGGGGCCAGTTCACTGTCCTGCAGATTGTTGGAGGGCCGTTGGAGAGTGCAGCGCACGTTCCACACGTGTGCACTGTGGGCCCGGGACAAGTTGGCTGCTAAGCAGGACAGGCGGTGGCAAAAACACCCAGCGGGCCAGATAAATGTCCTTGGCGGGCCGCATGTGGCCTTCGAGCCATAGTTTGAGGACGCCTGGTTTATGTAAGGTTTTTCAGCGGTGGTGAAAAGATAGACACAGAGAAAGAGTGGGGGCCAAACCACGTGGCTTTATTACACACTCGTGGACGAGGTTCTGGGGCCCCAAGAGAGGGGGCCCCGGAAGTTGCCGCAGTTTGAAGGGGCTGAGGCCTTTTATACCCTTTGGGCGGGGCTAGGGACTTGTGGCGGGAAGAGCTGGGGATTCTCTATTGTGACTTTGGATGGTCGTTGAGAAATAGGAGGGGCTGGAGGTATTTGTGGAATCCAGGTGGACATCTGGGTGTGGTTCCTCTCAGTGGGTCCTGGCAGTTTGTCCTTGGCAGGTCAGGTCACTAAGCGTTTTCTTTTTCCATCTAGGGAGGGGAGGGGGCCCCTGCCACCAGCCTTACAGTTTATACTATGCAAATATTAACCTTTATCAAGTAACTGAATATTTTCATGTAGATGTTCCTGTAATTACTTTTGCAATGAGTAATTCTTTTTGAAGCAAATATGTAAAATGAAGGATTCTTTAAAAAAAAAGTAAACCTGGGTCATTCTTATTTTTACTTAAAATATTTTATTCCAGAGATTCCAGTAATATATATAGGATAAGATAGTGCTTTCAAACTGGTTTCCAACCTGCAGAACTGTTTCTTCAAGTGAAATTTTACACAGAAGTAAATGGTTCTCACTGAAATGAGGATGTAGGGTGGTGGGGAACCAGATAATCCAGTGGTTCAGTCCTTACTCTGTGGTGCCCCTGAGGTATCTCTCTGGCATCCTAAGCCTCACAAGAATGCCTTTTGAGTACTGTGGGTATGTGTAAGAATTGTAATTCATGGGCCATATACTATTCATTTGGCTATTATATGACATTGACTCCAAGTCACTGTTAGATCACATAGGCTAGCCAGGAGTAACTACAATTGTTCAACAGGAATTATTTATTTAAAAATTCAACAGAATTATTTATTACATATAAAAAATATTAGACAACATATTATCTAATCAACACTGATAATTAGATATGCAATATAGGGTCAGATACTTTCAATTCCCAAATTTCTTTATAGGTATATAAATAGAGGGAGTTGGACTAGGTCAAATCAAAAGCTCCTAGCACCTACTATTCTGTCATTCTGATAGTAAATATTTATTGACCTTCAATGGAGAGTCTGAAACTTTCCTGTTATGAGGTAGAGAAAAAAGTCTTAAGCTGTGTTCATAACTCTGAGAGATTTAAACTCAGATTGGTAAAATAAAACCAGCTAACATAAACTGTTAGAAACAATCTATTTACAAAGTATTAGTAACTATTTTGGACTATAAGACCTAAATTTATCAAGAGGAAAATATATAGAGAAAGGATCTATTTTTAAATTCTTACATTAAAAAAAGTCCCTGTTTGAGATTTCATATGATTTGGTGGACTAGCAAATTATACATTTATATATTTCCCACTAAGAATGAGAAATCAATCCTATTGCACTATTATAATATGAGCTTCTAAGCAGATGTAGAAAGGTGTTAATTATTATATTTTCTTTCTCCTGCTATCTATAAACATTAATGCACACATTACATTTCAATTTGATGCCTCCTGTGAGATCTATCTTCTTAGAAACAGAACTAGAAATCCGTATTTTTAGGCTTTAACAGATCATATAAATTTAGTTGGCATATGGCTTGAACATTAAGATTAAAGTCATAAATTTTTCTTAATTGTTTATGAGTATAAATTAATTTGTTCCTGAGGCTACTCTTCAAATAAATTTTAATATAACATTAAGGTCACTTATTAATAGATATATTTTAGCATATTAAAGAAATATTTTAGTAATGATTTTATGTTGAAATTTTATCAGACTTTATTGGCAATTTTAATTCACTAAGGCTTATTTTCTCTTGAAACCATTATAAAATTTATAGAGAATTTTATATTTATTTGATATTTGACCTAAATACCTGAATTGGTTTTGCTTTGCTCACAAAGGTAAAGAGAATTACAAATTTACTCATAATAAAAGTATTAGAGAAACTGTCAATAAATTTACTGTTATAATTGAATCATATGATATCTAAATTGTTGATAATATGATCTGCTCGTTAAACAATAGTGTCTGGAGAAAATGATGGATTAATTGACTGATGGCTAAAGTTTCCCTCAAATATAATGGTTTACCCAGTTTGATTTGATTTGTGTAAAATAACTTTCTCTAATAAACAATTTGCTCAGAGGCAATGGAAGAAATGAATGGTTATCAAACCAAACTTAATTAGTCTATCCTAGATTGATATTACTTGGGGAGTCTTCATTTTAATTGTGGAGTGCTGGATACAAAGAGTTTGGTTCATTATTTTTTCCTGTATAAACACTATTGTGTAACTACCTATGGAATAATAACATGTGAATTCATTTTAATAAATGCTTGTAAAGTGAATTAGCTAATTATGCCAGGCTAAAAATGATTCCTTTAATTATTTTGGATATTTAACTGGTACTTCAATTTTATTATTGTTCGTCTGTAAATGTGATTTGTATTAGCTCTGCCAAACTAATTATAATGTATAACTTAACAAACAATTTGAACAGTTTTGTTATGCTTATTGTTCTCTTGTGCAAGAGAAAACATTATTTCTAGTTTGCATGAAGATAAAGGTTTGACACAAATTTAGACCAAAAGGTTGGCAATATATATAGAAATAGAGAAGGAAAAAACTTCTCAATATCCCATGTAGTAGCTTTATACAATTATATGTATGAGAAGAATGACAGATTTTATTCAGGAGAAGATAAAACCAGTGACTTGTTAGTTTATCTTCAGATGTGGTATAACATAAGAGATTTGATTAATTCTTACATTTCAAGCTGAAAAGGAGAATTGTCTTCATGCTCTTTCTATGTGGGAAAATTCTGTCCTCATTCTGAAATAGAAAGATTTATATTAATAATGCATTATGTATGTCAAAAACAATATGCTTCTTAATCACTTTTGCTTAGCAGATTAATTCTAATTGTCTTTGAATCAGAAATAAGAACAAAGGCTATAGTAATAAAAAATATAGCATCCTAATTTAGGCTTTCTGGGAGAGAAGTAAAGTATCCTTTATGAAAGTATGCAACCTAAAACATTCTTTTTCTTTTTTTAATTGATATATAGTAAAATTCACTTTTTAATTTTGTGTGTGTGTGTACAGTTCTGAGTTTTAACCAAGTATATATTCATGTAACCACTACCACAATCAAGATACAGAATAGTTTCATCACCTAAAAACATACCTCCAGCATGCTCTCTCACCCTCCCTTTATCTTTAACCCCTGGCAATCACTGATCTGTTTGCATTCACTATAGTTTTGCCTTTTTCCAGAATGTCATATAAATGGAATCATATAAACCTTTTAAAACTGGTTTCTTTCACTCAACATAATGCCTTTTAGATTCATCCATGTTTTATTAATAATATATATTATTAATATATATTATATATATTATAATATAACATAAACATAATATAACATATATGAACATATTACAATATAATATATTATATTATAACAATATAATATATTATAACATAATATATAAAAACATATTATAATATAACATAAACATAAATAATATAAACAATATAAATAGTTTGTTTCCTGTCTTCCCCTCCCCAAATTAAATATAGCAACACTAGTATCAGTTTTTGAAGTTAATGTAAACGATCTGCCCTAAATGGAAATTTAGTTCCTCCTTCAAAGTATCCCTGCCATAGTTACAACTTGATTTTCCCCCTATTCACACCTACAGTTCCGCCTGTTTAACTCCTGCATTGTAATTTTATGGATGTTCCAGAATTTGTTTAACCTGTCTCTAACATAGGTGCTTGGATTTTTAAAACATTATTACATTCAGTGCTGCAGTGAACACATTTGTACATATCTGTTCTGTAAGTATATCTACCTAGAAATGAAATTGCTGGGTGAGAAAAAAAACACCAAAAAAAAAATTGTATGGATTGGAATTTGAGTTCCAAAAAGATTGAACCAGTTTAAACCTGTTATTTTGCCATCAATGTCCACCTTTGTAATCTTTGCAAGTCTAGTAACTGAAAATGTCTTACTTTTATTTTAATTTGTATTTAATGAAATATTAGGGCATTTGAACTGAATTTTGTTGAGATATTAGTACTCTCCAAATTGATTTCTGTTTCAACACAATCTTAATTTTTTATAAATCCCAACAAAGTTTTTTGTTTGGTTAGTTTTTGTTTTGTTGTTATTTTTACCATTTTAATAGGATTGTAGGGCATCTCATTATAGTTTTAATTTGCATTTTCTTAATGGGTAGTGATGTTGAACGTGTTTTCATGTACTTAATTGCCCTCCATATGTCCTCTTTGGAAAGTATTTGTTTGGGTCTTTTGACCATTTTTAAATTAGGTCATTTGGTTGTAAGCTATTGAATTTTGAGAATACTTTATAGATTTTGAATACAAGTTCTTTGTTGGATATGTGATTTGCAAATGTTTTTTCTAAATATGTAGCTTGTCTTTTCATTTTCTTACCAGTGGCCATTAAAGAGCAAAAGTGTTTTTTATATTGATGAAGTCTGATTGATCAGTGTTTTTCCTCTATGAATCATGCTTTTGATGTCATGTCTGAGAAATGTTTGCCTAATTCCAGCTCACAAATATTTTTTCCTAAAAGTGGTATAGTTTTACATACCTTTTTGAAAACATCCTTTTCTTTATCCTAACCTGTATCTTTACCTTTAATGTTTGTTTCTGATAGCATACCATTGGGTCTTGTTTTTTAGTCTATTCACACAATCTGTCTTTTAATTGGTGTATTTAGACCTTTTGCATTTAATTATTATTGATGTTTAGATTTAGGTCAGCCCTTTTTTTATTTTTTATTTGTTCCCTCTATATTTAATTTGTTTCTTCTTTCTGGCCACCTTTTATGGTATTTAAATACTTGTAGTTTTCCATTTTATTTTATCTCTTGAGTTTTTTACTATTTATCTTCAAATGGGTTTTTTCATGGTTGCTCTAGAGATTATACATATTTAACTTTTCACAATCTACTTAGATTAATATTTTACCATTTAAAGTAGAACGTAAGTTCCTTTATTCTCCACTCTTTGTATGTAGTTGTATTATCTATTACATACATTGGAAATAACATACATTACTAACATATATGATGTATTACACACACTTTTATATACATTGAAAACCCCTCAGATAATATTATGACTTTTGCTTTTAACTATAATACATATTTTACACAGTGTAACAGAAAAATAACATTCAGTTATGTATTTCCTTCCGGATACCCTTTCTTTTTCTATTCATTCCTGATGTTCCAAGTTTTCCTCTCATCCTTTTCCTTTTGCCTGAACTTCCCTTAGCATTTCTTATAGAACAGGTCCACTGACAATGAATTTTCTTAGTTCTCCTTTATCTGAGAATGCCATTATTATTGTACCTTATTCTCTGATTATGGAGTTCTGATTTTACAGTTTTTTTTTTTTTAAGCACTTTAAAAATATTCTGCTTTCATCTGACAGCATGGTTTCTGATAAAAATTCCACGTTCATTTGAATTGTTTTTTCGCTCTTTGTTATGTGCTGTTTTTCTTGGGCTGCTTTAAAGATTTTTTACTTGGCTTTTAATTTTCAGCAAACCAGTTATAATTGTCTGGGCTTGGATTTCTTTGTGTTTATCCTCCATAAGTCTGTAATTTTATGTCTTTTGCCAAATTTGAAAATTTGTCAAATTTTATTTATTGCCATTATTTCTTTTTTCTTTTTTATTGTGAAATTTACATAACATACAATTAAGCATTTTAAAATGTACAATTTAGTGGCATTTAGCGTATTTACCAGCTCACTCTAGTTTCAAAACTTTCTTACCAACTTTTTTTTTACCATTTTTTAATACTACCCGTTAAGAATACTGCCTATTCTCTCCATCCCCTATCCCTTGGATGTAACGCTAATCCACTTTCTTTCCATATGGATTTGCCTATTCTGCATATTTTATATTAAAGGAATCATAGAATATGTGAGCTTTTGTGTCTGGCCATTTTTACTTTGCATAATGTTTTCAAGGTTCATTCAAGTTGTAACATGCATCATTGCTTGATTTCTTTTTATGGCTGAATAATATTTCATTTCATGGATATAATGCATTTTGTTTATCTTTTCCTCAGTTGATGTACATTTGCGTTGATTTCACCTTTGGGCTATTATGAGTAATGGTGCTATAAACATTCATGTACAAGTTTCTGTGTGGACATGCATTTTCATTTCTCTTTATTATATACATAGAAGTGGAATTGCTAAATCATATGGTAATTTTTTAACTGTTTGAACTGCTGCTGCAATGTTTTCCATGAGCTATGCCATTTTGCATTCCTACCAGCAGTGTGTACAAGGGTTTCTGTTTTTCCACATCCTTGTTAACACGTGTTTCCTAGGTTATTTTATTGTTGTTCTTTTATATTACTAATATTATAGTAATCCTAGTAGGTGTGAAATGATAGGTCATTGTGGTTTTGATTCGCATTTTCTTAATGACAGATGATGTTGAACATCACTTACTTGTTGGCCATTTATATATATCCTTTTAAAGAGTATCTATTCAAATCATTGGTCCATTTTTAAATTGGGTTGTTAAATTTTTCTCATTAAGTAGTAAGTGTTCTTTATATATTCTGGATACAAGCCCTCTTATTAAATATATGATTTGAAAATATTTTCCCCCTTTCCACTTTTTTGATGATATCCTTTGAAGCACAGAAGTCTTCAATTTTGACGAGGTCCAGTTTATCTATTTGTCCTTTTGTTGCTTGTGGTTGTTGTGTCAAACTAAGAACTCATTGCCAAATCTGAGGTCATGAATATTCGCCCCTGTTTTCTTCTAATATTTTATAGTTTTACTTCTTATATTTTGTATATGGTGTGAGATATAGAATCCAGTATCATTCTTTGGCATAGGATTATCCAATTATCCCAGCACCATTTGTTGGAGATATTATTCTTTCCCCATGGAATGCCTTAGCACCATTGTAAAAAAATCATCTCTGTCCAGAGATTTTGGAATTTCTACAGGACTCTCAATTCTGTCTATTCTTGTCAGTATCACATTGTTTTGATTATGGTAGCTTTGCAGTAAGTACTGAAACCAGGAGGTGTGAGATGTCCCACTTTGTTTTTCAGTATTATTTTGGCTATTCAGGACCCTTTCAAATTACAAGTGAATTTGAAGATCATCTCTTTTACATTTCTAGAAAAAAAATTTTTAAGCCCATTGGATTTTGATAGGGATTGTATTAAATCTGTAGATCATTTTGGGAAATATTGCCATCTTAACAGTATTAAGTCTTCTAATCCATGAGTATGGAATGTTTTCATTTAATGAGGTATTCTTTAATTTCTTTTGGCAATATCTTATAATTTTCAATGTACAAATCCTTTACCTCCTTGGTTAAATTTCTTCTTAGATATTTTATTCTTTTATTAATAAATACTATTATAAATAGAATTGTTTTTTTAAATTTCCTCTTAGGATTGTTTATTGCTGTTGTATAGACACCAGCATTTTTGTTTATTAATCTTTTACCCTGAAACTTTGCTGAATCCATTTATTAGCCCCAGAAAATTTTGAGTATTTTCTATATGTAGAATAATGTCACCTGGAAATTGAAATAGTTTTTTTCCCTTTGCAATTTGGATGCCTTTTATTTCTTTTTTCTCTTCTCTTCTCTTCTTTCTCGTCTCGTCTCTTCTCTTCTCTTCTCTTCTCTTCTCTTCTCTTCTCTTCTCTTCTCTTCTCTTCTCTTCTCTTCTCTTCTCTTCTCTTCTCTTCTCTCTTTCTTTTTTTTGGTGGGGGATATAATTGCTCTAGCTAGGAATTTCAGTACATTGAATAGAAGTGGTGAAAGTGAGCATCATTGTCTTGTTCCTAATCAAGGGGAGGGCTTTCACCACCATTGAGTGTAGTGTTAGCCGTTTTTTCCTTCAAATTCTGTCAGTGATTGCTTCCTATATATGTATGCATGTTTTGTGCATATATGTTTATAATTGTTATATATTCTTATTGAAATGACTCTTTTATCAATATATGATATCTTTCTTGGTCTCTTATAATAACAGTTTTTTATTTAAAATCTATTTTGCCTGATATTTGAATAGCCACCCTATCTTTTAATTACTATTTGCATGGAATATCTTTTTCCATCGTTTAATTTTCAACATATTTGTGTCTTTGGGTCTAAAGTGAGTCTCCTATAAGCAGCATATAGGTGAATCATGGGTTTTTTGTTTGTTTTTTGGTGGACATTTTTTAATGTACTGAGGATCATCATAAATTTTGTCGCAGCCCAGGAAGATTGACTGGCAGTCATATCAATAGTAGGTAGAAGAAACTGTGGTTGGCTTTGTAGGCATTGAAGAGAAAAGGAACGCAAGTGTTGGATGCCACACATAGCCCATTTCCTTAGAAGTAAAGCTATCACGTCTGAGCCCTAGAATCAGCTGTTTCTCCTAGAAGCCATGGTTCTTTTTAGTGAAGATCAAGGTGTGCATGCTAAGTTTGCCCCTTGGTACTGTGGCATTCGCTGTTTGTTCTTATCAGTAAAGAAAGCTAGGACATCTATCTATCTGCATACATATACATACCAAGACACATACACGTATATTCATACATATGTCTATGTGCATAAACATTCATATGTGTGTGTGTGTGTGTATGTCTCAGAAATGAGTTCACACTAATGCTTCCAGTTACAGTCCACTCACAGAGCATTCTTTCTTGCATCACAGTATTCCATATTTGTATGTCCCTTAATCCACACTGAGAACTTTCAGTAACATTATCATATTCCTTATTTGTTCAATTGTTTAGTATACCTAAAATAGTTTGAAAATTACTTTCCCCGTGCCGTTGCAATAAAACTACTGAAAAGAGTGTGGAATCTGTTTACAATTCTCCCTCTCCCTTTCCCCTAAGAATGAGGACAGATAGACAAATAATGTGTTTGTAAATTACTTTTCTTCCTCCCTACCTTTCTTCCCTTTAGTGGGGCTGTGGTGGTCATTTGATATAAAATTAGGTTTGTGTGTTTCAGTTTACTTTCAATTTTAGTTATCTCCTGCTTATTCTTATTGATTTAATTATATTTTTGGAAAATGTAGAATATTAACATGTTTTTAAAAGTCACATTATACAAAAAGGTATAATCAGATATGTGTCATTTCTTCCTGTATTCCTATTATCCAATTTCCCCAGCCTCTTGCAGGCAACTAACTGGATTGTTTTCTGGCTTACGCTTCCTGTGGTCCTTTTTTAGAATGATAATGCTATTATATGTATTTTTCTTTTGTTTTTCCCTTTCATACAAAAAGGGAAGTGGTTGCTTACATGTGCACTCTTTCCCTGTTTCTCTTTCTGTCTTTATACATATATATATTTCATTTTGGTTTTTTCATTTAATCACATAATATCTCCTGGAAATTGGTCCATGTCTATACAAAGAGCTCTTCCTTATTCTGTTTTATAGCTGCAAAGTACTCCAGTTTGTGTCTGTATCATAGTTTATTCAACCAATCTCCTGTGCTTTGCAAATAATACTCTGTGAATAACTTTGTGATCAAGTGCCTTCATATTATTGGAGGTATGTGTTTGGGATAAATTCATACAGAGATTCCTGTGTTGAGATTTAGTTATTTATAATTGGTTAGATGTAGACAAATTCCCCTTCATGGGATGTCTTAGTCCATTTGCGTTGCTGTAAAGGAATACCTTAGGCTGGTTAAATTTATAAAGAAAAGAGGTTTATTTGGTTCACAGTTCTGTAGGCTGTGCAAGAAGCATGGCACCAACATATGCTTCTGTTAAGGGTCTCAGGCTGCTTCCACTCCTGGGAAGGATAAGGGGAAGTGAAGGGAAGATGGCATGAAGAGATCACATGGGAAGATCAGAAGCAAGGGAGAGGGGAAGGAGGTGCCGGACTCTTAAACAAGGAGATATGACAGTAACTAATAGAGTGAGAACTCACTTACTATAAGAATGGCACTAAGCTGTTCATAAGGGATCTGCCTCCATGACCCAAATACCTCCCACCAAGCCCCACCTCCAACATAGTGGATCAGATTTCCAAATGATGGTTGGCAAATCCAAACAAACCATGTCCAAACCATAGCATAGAAGTTGTAACATTTTCCACATCTATCAGCAATCTGTGGATTACCTGTTTCTCCGCTATCTCACCAACATAACATATTGTCAGACTTTTGAATTTTTGTCAATTTAATGGATGAAAAATAGAATTTTATTGTAGTTTTAATTTGCATTGCTTTTCTATATGAATGAAATTGCATATCTTTTCATATGATTAAGGCAATTTTAATATCTCATTTTGAGTTGTTCAAGTCTGTGCCTGTTTTTCTATAGCATTTCTATAGGTTGTTTTCCCTTTCCTCAATTTTAAGAAGTACTCAATAATCCTTTATCTGTGATGTATGCTCTGAACATTTTTCTCAATTTATCAGTTGTATTTGACTTTTTGAATTTTTTTGTTTTGTTTTAGATGCGCAAGTTCTTTATGTAGTCAAAGATATCAACCTTTTTTTTTTTAATTGCATCTGGCATTTTAGGCATAGTTAGAAAGCCTTTTCTTACATGTGAGTTTTAGAAGAATTCATAATGTTTTCTTTTGATGCTTGTACACTTTTAATTTTTATATTTAAATCTCTGATCCATTTGGACTTTATTCTTGGGTGTGTTGGAAGGAATAGGTCTACTTTTACCTTTCTAGAGTGGCTATCTGGTAGTTCCTACACTACATATTAAACATAACATCTTTGAGTGATTTGAGTTACTACTTTTACCATATACTATATTTTTATATGTAGTTGTACCTGATTCTGAAGGTTTTATTTTATTCCATTGATTCGATGGCTTATTCTTATGCCAGTACCATACTGTTTAATGGAAGAGCTTTGTCGCACATTTTTATGCCTTGGAGTAGTTACCCTGCTCCCTTTCCCACCTTTCACAGGTCTTTATACTCAGTAATTTCTTAGCTATTCTTGTGTTTATTTTTGTTTTTAATAAAAACTAATTTTTTGTTAAGAATGCAACACATTGTTATTAATCATATTTACCACATTGTACAATAGATCTCTTGAACTTTTCCCTCCTACCAACTGACATTTTGTATCCTTTGACCAGTACCTCCTCAGCCTGACCCCTTCCTCCACCTTCTGGTAACCACCATTCTAATCTCTACTTCTGTTGAGTTCAATGTTTTAAATTCTATGTGTAAGTGAGATTACAGTGTTTGTCTTTCTGTGCCTAGTTTATTTCACTTACATAATGTCCTCCGGATTCACCCATATTGTTGCAAATGATAAGATTCCTTCCTTTTTAAGGCAGAATAATAGCCCATTGTGTATATGTACATTTTTTTATTTATTCATCTGTTGATGGATACTTAGGTTGATTCTAGCTTTGCTAGTTTGAATAAGGCTGCAATAAACATGGGAGTTTAGCTATTTCTTCAACATACTGATTTTATTTCCTTTGGATAGATATCCAGTAGTGAGATTGCTATATCATATGGTAGTTCTATTTTTAATTTTTTGAGGAGCCTCCATACTGTTTTTCATGCTAACTAACATTCCCATTGATGGTGTGCAAATGTTCCCAAATTTGGGAAAAAAAGAAGAAAAGGAAAAGAATTCCAACCTAAGGGACTCCATCACTAGTAGACCTGCCATACAAGAAATGCTAAAGTAGCACCTAAGTGGACACATAGGTACTATAGTAATTGGGTATTGGGCAGGTGGGAGGGGGAGGGGGGCGGGTATATACATACATAATGAGTGAGATGTGCACCATCTAGGGGATGGTCACGCTGGAAACTCAGACTTGTGGGGGGAGGGAGGGAAAGGGCAGTTTTTGAAATCTTAAAATTTGTACCCCCATAATGTGCCGAAAAAAAAAAAAGAAAGAAATGCTAAAGGAAGTCCTTCAGACTGAAATGAAAAGTTACTACACTGTAACTCAAAGCCATATGAAGAAACTTTTTAGAAAATTCATTCTGCCAATCTGTCTTTTAATTGGTGAGTTTAGTCTATTTCATGAAAAGTAAAGTTATTTAAAGTTATTATGAATAATGAGCCACCTAGTTCTGACATTTTATTATTTGTTTTCTATATATTTTATAACTTTTTTTCCTTGATTACTTACATACTGCCTTCTTATTTGATTGTGGTTTTTTTCCAGTGATAATTTTTATTGTTTCTTTAAATCTTTCTTTGCAAATTTGTTAGTTTTTGTCTTAGTGGTTGCTGTGGAGATTACATCTAGTATCCTGACTTTATAACAGTCTAATTTGAGTTTATACTAAGTTAACTTTAATGCTGTACATTGACTCTGTTCCTATCCAGTTCTGTCCCCTCTTCTTCACATTATTATTGTCACATATTACAGCTATATCCATTGTGTTCTTATTAACATAAATTTATAATTATTGTTTTAGGTATTGCCTTTTAAATTATATTGGAAACAGAAAATAGAGTTACAAACCAAAAATACAATAATATTAGCTTTTATTATACCTCTGTACTTACCTTTACTAGAAATCTCTGTTTATTCATATGGCTTTGAGTTACATTGTAATGTGCTTTCATTTGAAAGTGAAGGACTTCCTTTAGCATTTCTTGTAGGTCAGGTCTACTAGTGATGGACTGCCTTAGCTTGTTTTTTAAAAAATTTGGAAATGTCTTAATTTCTTCTTTATTTTCAAAGGAGAATTTTGCTGAATTTAGAATTCTGGATGAGAGGTGGTTTTTTTTTTTTTCAACATTATAAATATATGAATCCACTGCTTTTTGGCGTCTGTGTTTTCTGATGAGAAATCTAATTTTAATCTTATTGAGAATTCTTATATGTGATGAGTTGCTTCTCACTACTTTAAAGATTTTCTCTTTGTCTTTCAACAGTTTCATTGTAATGTGGCTCCATTATCTGGATTCAAGTTCATTGAGCTTCCTGGATGTGTTCATGCATATCTTTCATCAAATTTGGGGGATTGAGGCCAATATTTCTTCTAGTATTTTCTCTACTCCTTTTCCTCTTTTTCCTTTAATTTTCATAGTGCACATCTTGGTGTGCTTAATGGCTTCTCCTCTGTCCCTTAGGCACTGTTCATTTGTCTTAATTCTTTTGTTCTGCCTGCTTAGATCTGCTGTTGAACCCCTGTAGTGATTATGTTGCTTCAGCTATCATAATTTTATTTCATTTCAGCTATTGTACTTTTTAGTTGTAGAATTTCTATTTAGTTCCTTTTTGTAATTTCGATTTCTTATTAATATTCCCTACTTGTTTATATCTTCTTTTCCTGATTTATTTTGTTTCTTTCTCCATGCTTTCTTTTAGCTCTTTGAACATATTTAATGCAATTTAAAGTCTTTGTCTGTTAGCTTCAATACATGGGCTTCCCTCAGAGATTGTGTGTTTGTTTGTTTATTATTTCAGAATATTACAGGGGTGCAAATGTTTTGGTTACATGGATTACTTTTGTACTGCTTGAGCAAAGTTATAAGTGTGCCTATCACCCAGATAGTGTACATTGTAATAGTTATTATTTCACCCATCCCTTCTTCTGCCCTCAGACATGCATGATTTCTGTTTAGTTTTACTTCCATCTGTGCATGTGAGTGCTGATCAGTTAGTTCTAATTTAATAGCAAGTACATGTACATTTTCATTCTTGTGATACTTCACTTAGGAGAGTGATCTCCAGTTCCATCCAGATTGTTGCAAAAGCTGTTCATTTTTTATGGCTGAGTAGTACTCCATGATATACAAATACCATTATTTTATTAATCCACTCACGAATTGATGGGCACTTAGGTTAATTCCACATCTTTGCAATTGTAAATTGTGCTGCAATAAACATTCTAGTGCAAGTGTATTTTTGAAAAAATTATGTCTTTTTTTCCTTTGGGTAACTACTCAGTAGTGGGATTGCTGGATTAAATGATAGGTCTACTTTTAGTTCTTTGAGGAATCTCCATACTGTTTTCCATAGAAGTTTCACTAGTTTGTAGTCCCACCAACAGTATATAAGTGTTCCTTTTTCTCTTTATCGATTACAGCATCTATTGTTTTGGGACTTTTTGGTAAAAGCCATTCTTACTGGGGATAGGTAATATCTCATTATAGTTTTGATTTGCATGTCTCTGATGATTAGTGACATTGAGCATTTTTTCATATGTTTATTGGCCATTTGTCTTCTTTTGACAAACTTCTGTTGATGTCCTTTACCCACTTTTTAATGGGGTTGTTTGATTTTTTTCTTGCTGATTTGCTTTAGTTCTTCGTAGATTCTGGTTATTAGCCCTTTATTGGATGTATAGCATACAAATATTCTGTAGGTTGTCTCTTTGCTCTCCTGGTAGTTTCCTTGGTTGTGCAGATGTTTTTTAATTTGATCAGATCCCATTTATTTATTTTTGTTGTTGCTGTGATTGCCTTTGGGGTCTTTTTCATAAATTCTTTGCTTAGGCCAATGTGTATAAGAGTTTTTCCAACATTTTCTTCTAGAATTCTTACAGTTTCATGCCTTAGGTTTAAGCCTGCTATCCACCATGAGTTGATTTTTGTGAGAGGTGAAAAGTGTGGATCCTGATTCAGTCTTCTACATGTGGCTATCCTGTTTTCTCAGCACCATTTATCGAATAAGGATTCTTTTCCCCAGTGTATGTCTTTGTCTGCTTTGTCAAAGATTAGATGTTTGTATGAGGATGGTTTTATATCTGGGTTCTCTGTTTTGTTCCATTTGTCTATGTCTCTGTTCTTGTGCCGTTACCATGCTGTTTTACTTTCAATAGACTTATAGTACAGCTTGAAGTCTGGTAAATTGATGCCTCCTAATTTGTTCTTTGTGCTTAAGATTGCTTTTGCTATACGGAGTCTTCTCTGGTTCCATATGAAGCATAGATGTATTTTTTCTAGATCTGTGAAAAATGATGTTTGTATTTTAATAGGGATTGCATTGAATCTAATGATCACTTTGGGTAGTATAGACATTGTAACAATGTTAATTCTGCCTACCCATGAGCATGGTATGGTTTTCCACCTGTTTACGTCCTCTGCTATTTCCTTCCTCAGTATTTCTTAGTTCTCCCTGTAGAGATCTTTTACCTCCTTAGTTGACTATATTGCTAGGTATTTTACTTTTTTTGTTGCTATTGTGAAGGGTATTGAGTCTTTGATTTGGTTCTTTGAGTATTGAGTCTTTGGGTATTGAGTCTTTGATTTGAGTCTTTGAAGGGTATTGAGTCTTTGACTTGGTTTTCAGTTTGACTGTTGTTGGCATATAGGAATGCTACTGATTTCTGGAATCAGGAATGCTACATTGATTTTGTAACGTCAAACTTTGCTGAATTTGTTTATCAATTCCAGTAGTCTCAAACCCCAAATATTTGGGTTTTTCCAGATATAAATCATATCATCAGCAAAGAGTGATAGTTTGACCTCGTCTGCCCCCATTTGGATGCCTTTGATTTTTTTCTCTTGTCTGATTGCTCTGGCTAGGACTTCTTCCAGCACTATGTTGAATAGAAGCAGTGATAAAGGGCAACTTTGTCTGGTTCCATTTTAAGTGGGAATGCTTTCAATTGTTCCCCATTCAGTATGATGTTGGCTGTGGGTTTGTCATATATGGCTTGTATCATTTGTAGGTAAGTCCCTATCTGTGCCTGCGTGTCATCATTCTTATAAAAGACTATTGAATTTTGTCGAATGCTTTTTCTGCGTCTATTGACAGGATCCTATGGTCTTTGTTTTTGCTTCTATTTATGCGGTGAATTACATTTAGAGATTTGCATATGTTGACCCATCCCTACATCTCTAGGATGAACCCCACTTAGTCATGATGGATTATTTTTTGATAAGCACCTGAATTCAGTTTGCTAGGATTCTGTTGAGAAATTTTGCATCTATATTCATTAGGGGTATTGGTCTGTAGTTTTATTTTTTTGTTGTATTGTTTCCTGGTTTTGGTATCAGGGTTATGTTGGCTTCATAAAATGTGTTGGGAAGGATTCTCTCCTTCTTGATATTGTGAAATAAATTCTGCAGGATAGGCACCAATTCTTCTTTGTAGGTCTGGTAAAATTCAGGTGTGAAACCAACTGGTCTGGGACTTTTAATTTTAGGAAGGTTTTTTTATTGCTGTTTCAATTTCAGTAGTTGCTATTGATCTGTTCAGGAATTCTATTTCTTCCTGGTTGAGCCTAGGGAGGCTGTGTGTTTCTAAGGATTTGTTCATTTCCTCTACATTTTCTAGTTTATGTGCATAGAGGTTTTTGTAGGTTTATGTGCATAGAATGTTCATAGATGATATTTTGTATTTCCATGGCATCAGTTGTAATTTCTTTGTTTTTATTCCCAGTGGAGCTTATTAGAGTTCTTTCTTTTCTGCTTCTCATTAATCTATCCAGAAGCATGTCAGTTTTGTTTATTTTTTCAAAGAACCAATTTTTTGTTTTATTAATCTTCCGTATAGTTTTTTGGTTATCAATTTCAATAGTTCTGCTGTGATCTTTGTTATTTCTTTTCTTCTGCTGGATTGGGGGTTGGTTTGCTCATCCTTTTCTCATTCTTTGCAATGATTCATTAGATTGTTTATTTGTGATATTTCTGTGTTTGCATGTAGGCATTCATGGATATAAATTTTCTTCTAAGGACTGCGTTAGCTGTGTCCCACAGATTTTGATAACTTATGTCTTTTTTATCATTTAGTTCAAGAATCTTTTGATTTCCATCTTGATTTCCTCCTTAAAGCAATAGTCCTTCAGCAGAAGGTTGTTTAGTTTCCATGACTTTGTGTTGAGATAGGAGTTTCTATTGGAGTTGATTTCTAATTTTATTCCACTGTAATCTGAGAAGATGCATGGTATAATTTATATTTTTTAAATTTTTTTGAGACATGCTAAGTGGCCTACGATATAGTCAATCTTAGAGACTGTCCCATAAGCTAATGAGAAAAACATATTTAGTGGGTTTTTTGGGTTTTTGGTAGAATGTTTTATAAATGTCAGTCAGGCCCATTTCTTTTGGAGTTCTGTTTAAGTCCATTGTTTCTTTGTTTATTTTCTGTTTGGACAATCTATCCTGTTCTGTCAGGAGTGTTGAAATCTCTGGCTGTTATGGTGTTGCTGTTTATCATTTTGTTTAGATCAAGTAGGATTTGCTTTATGTA
Organism: Mirza zaza; assembly: GCA_008750895.1. Taxonomy (NCBI): domain Eukaryota; kingdom Metazoa; phylum Chordata; class Mammalia; order Primates; family Cheirogaleidae; genus Mirza; species Mirza zaza. The sequence goes on along the minus strand of VSMD01062016.1, from coordinate 10,105 downwards.
TCTGGGTGCACCTGAGTTAGGTGCATAAATATTTAGAATTGTTATATCTTATTATTGAATTGTACCCTTCACCATTATATAGTGACCCTCTTTGTCGTTCATTACTTTTTTTTATTTGAAGACTAAGTTATCTGCAATAAGAACTGCCACACCATCTTTCTTTTGGCTTCCATCTCCTTGATATTCTGTTTTCCATACTTTCTTGAGTCTGAATGCATCCTTATAGATTAGATGTGTTTCCCAAAGACAGCAGATAGTTGGCTTGTGTATGTTTATCTATTTGCCAAGCCTATGTCTCTTTAGTGCGCAGTTCAAGCCATTCATATTTATTAAGAGAACTGATAAATGAGGTAGATTTCTGTTCATCCTGTTGAATTGAACTTTGTTGCTTTGTGTTCTCTCTTGAGCCATTGTGGTATCTGGCCTCTGACCTTTAGCTTTTGGATGATTTCACATTCGTAGTGTTTATTGTGCTGATCCATATGTAATACTGTTTTGAGTACTTCTGGAGGGCAAGTCTTGTCTTAATGAATTCCCTCTGTCTTTGCTTGTCTGAGAAGGTCTTTATTTCTCATTCATATACAAAAGTTAGTTTTGTGGGGTACAAGATTCTAGGCTGGGAATTATTCTGTTTGAGAAGAGTGAGAATGTAACCCCAGTTTTTTCTTGCTTGTAAGATCTCAGTTAAGAGGTCTGCCATTATTCTGATGGGTTTTCCTTTGGAAGTTACGAGCCTTACAGCTCGTAGGAGGGTTTCTTTGGTGGTTACTTTGGTCAGTCTGATGACTGTGTGTTGTGGTGTCTTCCTCTTGGCGATGAATCTCCCAGGTGTCCTTTGAGCTTCTTGTACCTCGATATCTAGATATTTAGCAAGGCCTGGGAAATTTTCTCCTATTATATCCTCAAATAGCTTATCCAACCCTTGTGTATTTTCTTCTTTACCCTCATGGATGTCTATGATTCTCACATTAGGCCTCTTCACATAATCCCTTATTTCTTGTAGGCTTTGCTCTTTTCTCTTATTTCTCTGCTCTGTCTCTGCAACTGACTTATTTAGTTGAAAGGTGTTATCTTCAGTATCTGAGATTCTTTCTTCTGTTTGATCTACCCTATTCTTGAGACTTTCCACTGTGTTATGTAATTCCTTGAATAAATTCTTTATTACTAGAAGTTCAGTTTGATTTTTATTTAATATTTCAATTTCTTTAGTGAATTTTTCTTCCAAGTCCTGGACTTTTCTTGTGGTTCTTTGTGTTGGTTATCCATTTTTTCTTGCATGTCATTGAGTTTTCTCACAATCCATGTTTGAAATTCTTCTTCTGTCATTTTAGTGTTCTGAATTTGGTTGATGTTCATTGTTAGAGAGCTGGTGTCCCCCCCCCCTTGGGGCTGTGCTTTCCATTTCATTCCTCATACTTTCAGAGTTCTGTCACTGATTCCTTCCCATCTGGATCAGCTGTTGCTTCTTACCCTTAGATTTTCATTTGAATAATCACATGCCCTGTTTAGTCTCTGAGCCAGTAGGTGGTGTTTGTGGGTGAGATTGAACCACACCCTGCATGATGAGTCAGTAGATGCATTTAAAGTATGTGTAGAATGACCTCCCTGTCAGTAGGTGGCACTTGCTGGGAGGAGCAGGCTGCAGTGTTGTTTTTGGGTCCTATAACCAGCTCTTATTCCTCTGGAGGGGCACTCTAGCACCTCAAGTAGTGGGTGATACCATGGGACTTCTAGATATGTTCTTATTCTCCATATCAGTGGGGGCAGTTTGAGGAGTGAGTCTGGGTGTAGCTGGGTTGGGTGAGCCTGCCCTCAAGCACCACAAATGATGTTAGCAGGGGTCAAAGTTCTCTTCTCTGTTTCTGGGCGAGCTGCCAGGGAGGGCCTGAAATGCCCCCACTCAGCCGAAAAGTCTGTGTGCGGGGTGGGCCTGTCTAAGACCTGTAATCTGGAGCAGGCCTTGCTCCTTTCCACCCTCCCATAGTCCGTGTTTTCTCCTGGGCCTCTGCCAGCAGGCAGGACCTCAAGCCAGTGCATGTTTTCCTGGCTGTGATGTGGACCAGGATGGTCCCTGTCCAGGATCTCAGCCTGAACTGGGTGCATGGCCCTCCCATGGGAGGAGGGTTGCTCCTCAAGCACGCTTGATCTGCCCCTTAAGGCACATACACCTCAGTAGGCTTGTTTACAAATATCCCTTCTGTGCCTGGGAGCATTGCAGTGAAGACTCGGGTATAAGGGATCTGGTCTGCAGACATGGCCCCTGGCCCATGGAGATCAATCCCTGACCCTGCCAGGGAGAGGAGTGCTGGTCTTAAGTCACCCACAGGGTGCCCAAGCTGGATCAGTGTGCCCAGAGGGAGCCGGAAGCCTGGTGCCCTGTCCACAAGAGGCTCACTGCTCACTGGTGGTGGCCATCTCTTGACTGGTGTTGACAGGTCTCACCAGCTACTCAAGAGCCCACCAGCAGTCCGAGATGCAAGGGAGGGGAAATTTAACTGCTCCACCTACCCTTGTCACAGGTCTCCAACTTTTCTCTTTCCAGTTCTCCTCCACAGTGTCTTCCCATAGAGTCTCCTTTATTTTTAGGCATCCTTCCTTCCGAACCTCATCCGATCTATGTTTGTCTGCCTGTTTAATTTTTTTTACTTTCTTCTAAAATCTTTCTTTCTTGCAGAGACACTTGGGCTGGTGGTTTTTCTCATTAGCCATCTTCACCCAGGATACAGTTCTAACACTCCTTTTATGGGCTGTGATTCCATTGTCAGTTGCCATTAGGATCTGTCCAGTGTCTGCTATCCAGTTGCATATTTGGGACCTGGCTAGTGCTCTAGCTCTATAAAATTCTCAAAGCCCTTGATATGCTATTTATTCTTAAATTCACGCATGCTTACATGATTGTTGAGTCCAGGTATTTGTATATCACTTTATGGGATAGCTTTTTGAGCTCCATCCTGTTGCAATATCCCCAGCACTACATTCTTTCATGGGGCCTCTTTTTTGTTGTTTGCTGGTGAGAAAGTCAGGTATTTAGATTTTCTATTGTGCCACATACTTTCTGCAACTATATCTACATCAAGGGCCAAAAGGCAGGAGGGCAAAGATAGGGAAACAAAAGGCAATGGCAGTTTGTCCCATTTTCTGAAGACCATGGGTCCTCTGATCCGAGATAAAGACTTTTTAAAAGCCTTTCTTTCTTAGATGCCTTCCCAGTCTCCACACTGCTGCAGTTCCATGGAATGTCTGGTCACGAGGGCAGATAAAATTTTTAGAACCAACACAGATGATTTCCCCTACTCTTACTGAGCCTTAGGAGCCCCATACCTACCTCTTGGGCCAAAAGGTGAAGGCTCTTCTGAAGTTCTTTGTTTCCACCCTTAGTGCATATTTTTAGGTTTAAGGCTGCCTGTGGGCAACACTGAATTTAAAAAAAAGTAAGAGAAACATACTATTTGTTTAGCAGTACTTTGAATTCTGGTCTCATCCCCTGGTCTTCCCACTTGCTGTTTATTTTTTTCAAAGTCCTTAGATATTTTCACTATGCTCTCTGTCCAGGGTTTACATTTTCACTCAGTGAGAGAGACAGGGTGTAGTTTGCTTATTTCATCTTATCCAGATCCAGAACCTCCCTAGACCATTCTCCTTTTCTTCCATTAAGCTGAATGCCCCTCTGCTTTAGGAAAAAAACACACTTGAATTTTTCTTGCCAGACTATTTGGCACATAGTATTTACAACTAAGTATTTACTGATTGGTTATCCCACACAGGTGATGCTAATAAAGATATTTATATGCAGTTTCAGGTAGATGTGCATGAACAAAAGCAATATGTAGCACTCTGGATTCCCATTTGAAATGAGCTCCATTACTTTAGTGTGTGTTTATGTGTGTCTATCTTTGTGTCTTTTATAATGATATAAACTGTATTTATAATTATTTTAACATTAATGTATATATTTTGTCTAAGAAGTAAAAAATAGTAACATTTTCATAATAATTCATGGGAATATCATTTGATGTTTAATAAAAATGAAACATTTTGAAATTTGTGTGCTCATAATAAACATTACCATTTAAATAACCTATATTTCATTTGAGAAAGCACTTTAAAAGAAATCATTCTATTAAATCATATATATCCCATGGATAAAAAACATTAAAAATGTTTGTAACTATTTTTAAAGGGTTAGGTGATTTTTTGGGGGGGCGGGGGGGGGTAAAGTATAAAAAATGTTATCTAATAGGAATATAAATATAAGTTATCAATTGATCCTAAGAGTTTACTAGATTACAAATATAGATATTAATGGACACAAGGAAAGACATAGAAACTTTGGGATCAAAAAAGAAATATATTCTGTACTGTTTTCTTAAGAATTAGTATGCATTTTATACAGTGTGATATTCTAAAAGGTTTTAGAAGTTTTGAGACTATCTCTAATATTGAAATTAGTTTGATCTTTAGATTGAATGTATATTCATGCAGAAACAATTCCGTCATAGCAACTTCAGATAGACTGTTTCTTAAAAATCCCCCAGGATCTGATACAAGCCAAAGTTCTTCCCTTAGTCTGCAACACCATTGATGTTTGAACTTAGCAATTTGATGAAGCTCTTTAGCTTCTCCAAGAGACTCTTCTTAATTCAATATATTTTTTTGGTACCAAGTTTTCTCTAATGTTAAGTCTTGATTTTTATAGAACAGATTTGTTTAGCCATTTTTCTCTTCTCTGGCTCCAGGATTACTATTGAGATGTTTCACAGTTTCTTAGCACACCATTAATGATATAATTTAAATTACTTGATTCTGATACTCAGTTTAGCTCAACCTTCATTAGGCACACACTTTGTGCGAAGTTCTGTGCTCTAGGTACAAATGAAATAGGGAATAAGACTTTATACCTGATTCTGAGGAACTTTCGTTAATAAGCGAGAAAAACATACAAATTAGTTTTAAATATACCATACAACATATATAGTAGTACCATTGAGAGCAGATGTTATACACAATAGAACATGATTGATTCTGGTTTGGTGAGGGATCAAGGATGAATTTGTGACTTAAATTCTGAACAGCCACAGAAGAAAAAAGAAATACAGACTGTCCCTGACTTATGATAGTTTGACTTAATGATTTTTCAACTTTGCAGTGGCAAAAGTGATAAACCATGAGTAGAAACCACACTTTGAGTATCCACATAGTCATTCTATTTTTCACTTTCAGTACAGTTTTCAGTAGATTGCATGAGATAGTCGATATTTTGTTTTAAAATAGACTGTGTTAGGTGATTTTGCCAACTGCAGGCCTGTGTAAGGGTTCCAAGCACATTTAAGGTAGCTAGACTACTCTGTGATGTTCAGTAGGTTAGGTGTATTAAATGCATTTTTAACTTAGAATATTTTCAAGTTATAGTGAGTTTATTGGGACATAATCCCATCATAAGTTAAGGAGCACCTGTAAAGTCAAAATGCAAAGTAATTTTGAAAAAATATTATAGGGATGACACGATCAGAAAAAGAGATAAACATAAGTGGGTTTACCATAATACTATTGAAACTTAACCTTCTAAAAAGGGCCTAATAAAGCTGGATTTCCCCCTCCTTATAGAAGATGTAAAGGGTAACAAAATTATTATCAGAAATATAAAATAAAAGAGAAGAAAACTCTTGCAAACTCAATAGGCATAATTTCTAAAAGATGGCCTTTAAAAGCTGGCTGTGTCAGTATTTTTCCTGCTGTCTTTATAGAAAAAAATCTAACCTTTCTGTAGATGAAAGCAAGCAAGTTCTATTAATTAGAAAACCAAACTTCAATAGGACAGATTATCTTAGAATGTTCTTTTTTGAAGGGACTTTAAATGCAATAAGTTTAATTTAGTCTCCTAATTTTGCAGGTTAGAAATTTCAGGTTCAACAAAATTGTGTAAAGAAAGCAAATCTTATGATTGCCATTTTTCTTCCTTTTCCAGTATATTTAGCAACCCTCCTTCCTGAGTACTTCAAATGAAACTTTTAGCACAAAATATATTCTTTCTTGGAATTACTTCTGTTTGTTTCTATCAATGGTCAGAATAAATATGTTAACACTGGAAAAATTCATAAAAATTAGCTGTTCTTAAAGTTTTTGGTATCAAAGATTACTTTGAGAATCAGATAAAATCTGTCCACCATGCCCCATTCATAGACCACTAATGTTAAGTAAATAAATAATTTCTGACATTCATGGAGAAACCCAGGACCCAAAGACAAAAAAAGAGTGATTTTTCAATATTCAGAAGTAGGTCAATGGTAGGTAGAAGAAAGTAGAATGGTCTACTTATGCATTACCCCAAATAGTTAAATTTTTTAAATTATATTAAGTTAATAAAATATGTTTCTTTCCTATTTGCTTCCCCCTCCCCTATATTGAACATAATAATCCTAATATCAGTTTGTTGAATTAATATACATGGTCTCTCCTATATGGATGGAGCCTTAGTTTCTCCTTTAGAGTATCCCCATAATAACTCAAACTTGATTTTTGCTCTTTTTCATGCATGTACTGTTGCCTTTTAAATGACTGTATCGTTTTCCATTTTATGGAAACACTGTTGATTGTTTAACCGTCTCTAACATAGAAACTTAGATTTTAAAAATATATATTATGTTCAGCACTATGGTAAACATTCTGGTACTTACCTGTTCTGCAAGTATCTATGTACCAACATTCTTAGAAATGAAATTGCTTGGTGAAAGAATAAACACAAAAAAAATGTTTGTGGATTCTGGTTTGTCTTCCAAAAATATTGAACCAATTTGTACCTCACCAACAGAGCTTAGAGTTATTATTTCTCTATAACTTTGCCATTTTTTACTCTTCTTTGTAATCTTTGCAAGTCTAACAATTGAAAACATTTTAACTTGTATTTCATTAAGTATTAGTGCATTTGAACACACTATTATTAAGATGTCAGTTCACCCCATGTGTGCAGTCACAGTCAAAATCTCAGAATGTTTTTAACAGATATTGACAAGCTAATTCTAAAATTTATGTAGAAAGGCAAATGAACTAGAAGAACCCCCAAAATTTGACACTCGGAAAAAGAAGAACAAGTTGAAAATTTACACTACCCAGTGTTAAGACTTACTATAAAGCTATATATGTCAAGCCTGTGTGGTACTAGCCAAAGGACAAACACATAGTTCAATGAAACACAATAAAGAGCCCAGAAATAGACCTGTACAAATATTGTCAACTGATTCTTGACAGAAGTTAAAAAGAAATTCAATAGAGAAAGGATAGTCTTTTCAATAAATGGTGCTGGAACAATTGAACATCTCTGTGCAAATAAATAAATACATAAATAAGAACCTTAACATGTACCACACTTTTTATAGAAAAATTAACTCAAAATGGATCATAGACCCAAAATGTACAACATAAAACTATAAAACTTCTAGAATAAAACATAAGAGAAAATCTCCATAACTTTAAGTTAGATGATGGGTGTTTAAAATTGACACCAAAAGTACAATCCATTTAAAAAATTTGGTACATTGGGCTTCATCAAAATTTCAAACTTTTGCTTTATGAAAGACACTGTTCCAAGAATGAAGAGACAATCTCTGAATAGGAGAAAACATTTGGAAATTGAGTGTCTGACAGAGAACTTGTATCCAGGCTATACAAAGAACTCTTAAGAACTTAACAATAAGTGTGATAGCCAGAGTATGTTGTCCGAAAGATATCTATATCATAATCCAAAAATGGAGTGATGATGTAGAAGAGGAAATCAGAATGATGTAATGTGAGAAGAACTCAATCCAGTGATGCTGCCTTTGAAAATGAAGGAATAGAGAAATATCAGCCAAGGACCATAGATAATTTCTAGAAGGTAGAAAAGGCATGGAAATGGATTTTCCCCTAAAACCTCCAAAAAGGAAGAGTCCTTCTGATACCTTCATTTTAGCCCAGTGAGACCTGTGATGAACTTCTAACCTACAGAATTGTAAGATGATAAATTTGCATTGTTTTAAGTCACTACCTTTATGATAATTTGTTATAGGAGCCTTAGGAAACTAATACAGTAAGAAAACAAACTACCCAATTAAAAACAGGCAAAAGATCTGAATAGATACTTCACCAGAGAGATAGATGAATGGCAAATAAGGATATGAAAAGATGCTTACCATTGTTTATCATTAGAGAATACAAATTAAAACCACAATGAGATATTACTACACAGTTGTCAGAATTGTTAAAAACAAAAACTTGACAATACTAAATACTGGTGAGGAACTGGAACAGCAGGCACTCTTATTCATTGCTAGTGGGAATACAAAATGTTAGATAGCCACTTTGGAGGACAATTTGATAGTTTCTTATATATCACACCTAGGTATTTACTCAAGTGAACTGAAAACTTATGTTCACACAGAAACCCATATGTGAATATTTATAGCAGCTTTATTCATAATACCAAAAACCAGGAATAACCAGGATATTCTTCAGTAGGTGAGTGAATAAACAACAGGTGAGCGGTACATCATATAATGGAAAGTACTCAACAGTAAATGGAATGAACTGGTTAGTCATGCAATCACATGGATAAATATTACATGCATTTTTCTAAGTGAGTAGAGTCAGAGTGGTATGTCATATAGAATCAGACCATTTATATGACATACTATGAAAGGCAAAGTTAATGAGGACAAAAAACAGATTAGTGTTACGAGGGGATGGGGGAGGAGTGGTTGACTACAAAAGGAAAGTGATTTGATTTTGACAAATGTACCTTGGTTATATAAGATGCTAATATTAGGAGATGTTGGATGAAGGATATCTGGGAATTCTGTACACTATCTTTATAACTTTCCTACAAATTTAAAATTATTCCAAGAGAAAATGTTATTTAATAAAGATACATTCTATCAAAATATATATTTATGCAAATGAGTAAGAATCTCTTTGTTTATTGCTCATCTTATGAATTGCTCATTCTAATCTTTGTCCATTTTTTTCGTTAGGTGCACTTTTATATGTTATTGCTGACTATGGCTTTGTCACCAGATGGACTTGTTTTGGGCTCTTCATAAATTGTATCAATAGCTGAAAAAGCTTTTTTGTATCCATTTACATGCTATTTACATATGATTTTTGAGATTTTGTTCTAAAAGGAACGCTAATTTTAAAGGATTCCTTTTGCCTTTTCTGCGTTAGACATTGGGAGCTTTTTCATATACTGTCTCACAAATTCCTTATTAAATGTGATGTGTTTACCAACTTTGTGGATAATAAAAACTGAGGCTTGGAGATTAATAATTTGCCAGAAATAAAATTTAGCAGGGGCGGAATTTAAAACCAGTTTTTGGTTTTGTCCCTCTTCTCTCTAGTATGATAAATTGCCTTTGCTGCAATATAATAGGAAAACTTCAGAGAAATTATTTTTGACTACTTAAAATCAAGTGACAAACATTTGCAAAATATAAAATGAAAAACCGTATGTTCTTTTATACTTGTAAGTATACCTACTTGATTAAAGAAAGCATGTATTAGGAAAAATTTAAAACTAGACTAGTCAAATGAACAAATTAAACAAGCTGTCAGAAAATCCATCATACTTTTCATTTTTTGTTAGAAAGCATATAGCAATAAAATAGCAAAAAAATTGTTTTTTGCTATTAGCAAAACCAGTGGGTTTTAAGGAATTTGAAATTAGTAACAACATAATTATTGGTTACAATTTGTTGAATTTCAGTATAGAAAAGAAAAGACAGTATAACATCTCTGTGTCTAAAGACCATGATTATACTTATTGGTTCAAATAAAGCCATCCTTGAATTTAAGACATTTTTCTGAAAGACAGTTTACTGTAGGCTTTAGAACCAGTCATTAGTTTGAGTCCCAGCTCTTCTTCTTAATTCAGTTTTGTTATTTTAATCTCCATGTGTGCGTGCACACGTTATCTCATATCTTATCCTTGTAAATTATGGTAGTATATCTGCACACGTTATCTCATATCTTATCCTTGTAAATTATGGTAGTATATCTGCACACGTTATCTCATATCTTATCCTTGTAAATTATGGTAGTATATCTGCACAAGCTCCTGGTTGCAGATATAACATGA
>VSMD01062015.1:0-12124 GCA_008750895.1 Mirza zaza | reverse complement strand
AAAACCCAGAACAGGGCCGGGCGCGGTGGCTCACGCCTGTAATCCTAGCACTCTGGGAGGCCGAGGCGGGCGGATTGCTCAAGGTCGGGAGTTCAAAACCAGCCTGAGCGAGACCCCATCTCTACTATAAAAAATAGAAAGAAATTAATTGGCCAACTAATATATATATATATATAAAAAAAAAAAAAAAAAAAAAAAACCCAGAACATCGGTTCCTGGAGGCTGGGGGGAGAAAGCAGTGGATGGCCATGGAGATGGCTGCTCAGGGGCTCTAAGAGCCCGGGCATGTTCTAGCTCTTCAGCTGGGTGATGGGTACTTGGGTGTGTTCCGCTGTTATTCCTTAAATTGTACCTCTAAATTATACCTGTCTGAGTGGGCCCAGAATCTCTGTATGGGAGGGAGGGCCTTGGGAGCGGCAAGTGTGCCTTGTGTCTAAGCTGAGTTGGACCACAGCAGTCTGCTTCTTACTTGGAGCATATGCTTATCTGGTGAGGCTTAGGAGAGGCTGATGGGTTTAAGTGGGAGGCTAAGAGATTCATTTTTGGTGCCATCAGTTTATATCTCCCAACACTGCAACTAGTTTTTTTTCTAGTCTCTTTAATTCCTCTTCATCCCTCTTCTACCCTCCCCACCGCTCCCTGGCCCCCTATGACCTAGAAGGCAGAAAACTCTTCCAATTTTAATTTATATTCATAATATTTTTTTTCAAAATTGGTTGTTACCATATGCTAAGCACATACCAGGGATGACAGAGGAAGTCTGAGTAAAGACACACCTACTACATGCAAGAACAACAGGGTTGCTATGGCTATTTTAAGGATGCCAAACCTCCACGCAGTGTCAATCAGTACACCGTGGGACCACCTTGGACCCAAGTGTGTTTGTCTGCATCGCCCAAGTTCTTTCCACTTACATTGGCATAACAGATACTATCTAAGCATGGATGAATATCATCATCCAACAGGTTCACAAAAAAGGATGCACAAGAGCACTATGCCAAGCATTTTACTTGCATCATTTCACTGAGTTTCCACAATACTACGGGGTTAGGTGTAATACCTTCAGTTTACGGTTCTAAAAACTAAGGATTAGAGAGGCGGGTTTTCCAAAGTCACACACCTAACAAGTGGTGGCTTCAGAACTCAATCTCAGGCCCCCAAAGTGCGTCCCTTTACTACCGCGCAAACTGTCTCACTATACCTCAGGGAAAACATTCTTGACCAGCTTCATGAAATTCAAGTCCCGCTTGGGTCGCAAATAATGCCCTACTTCCCCTCCCACCCTCCAAATCTACCGGAAGCGCCACACTTAAACCCCCAGCCGAAGTGTCGGTGGGCTGACGTCTGAACCCGAACGAGACAACGCGCTGGCTTCCTCGGCCTCGGGAGATGCCGCTTCCTCACACTTCACAGAGCTGGGGCTCCCGCGGGGTCGCGATCACCTCCCGGGGCAGGAGAGCCCCCACGTCCCGCACCCGCACCCGCACCGGTCTGCAGTCCTCGGAGGGGCGCGGGCAGGGGCGGGGTCCCTGCGCCCGCCCGCAGGACGCGGACCGCGGGGAGCGCCGGGCGACTAGCCGGGGCCGACCCTCCTTTCTGCTCGCAGACGGCCGGGTGATCCCCCCACCACCACCTCCACTTTCTGCAAACTCTGCGAGCTCACCGGAGACGTGGGAGGGGGACAAGCAAAGATGAGAAAGTTCTCTGCCCTTCCCCCACCCAAAGTTTCAAATTCTAGGGAGGCAACTGAGGCAAGGCGAAAAGGAGGTGCCCCGGGGAGCCCCCCTCCCTCCCGTAGGCCGCAGGAGGGGGCAGTGCGCTGTCCGGTCTCCTCCCCAAGCAGTCGGCGATCTGGGGGTCTCCCCACCATCGTCCTCCCCGGCCCAGACGCCCCCCGGGGATGGGGGGCTCCGACCCTCGGTTTAAGGGGGGGGTCCCTTGGGACCCGGCGAGGTCGCACCGTACCTTTTTCTCCCGCGCCGGACGTCCGCGCCGCAGGGACCGATGCGGGCGACAGGGTGGGGGGCGACGAGAGGCGAGGGGACAGGATCCCGCGGGCTGCGGCGGCCCCTGGGCCTCGGCGCCGCCCCCCGCCGCGCCTCCAGCCTCCCGCCCGCCAGGCTGCGACCGGGCTCGGGCGGGTTACCTGTGGCCAGCCCGCCGCTCCCCGCCGCCGCAGGGCCCGCCGCCCCGCCCCGCCCCGCCCGCGTCGCCCCGCCGGCGGCTCCTAGGCTGGGGCCGCAGCGCCCCGCAGCGACCGGCCGGGGCTCGGCGGGGGCCGCGAAGGCCCAGGGCTGTCCCGGGTCTGCAGCCGGCTCCCGCCTGCATCCACCCGGCCTCGGGCGCCAAGAGGCCTCCTTCCTAGGGTGGGAGCAGGAGGCCTAGCGTGCGAGGGGGTTTCCGCGCAGAGGTCACCAGGTGTGCTGGAGGGAGGGGAGAATTGGGAGGAGAAACCTCCAGTCCTCAATCCGTGGCCAAGTGTGTATTTCAATTTATAACCGTAGTTCACTTTATCGGAGTCACCTGATGGAAGCTGAACGACAGTGAAATGGTTCGCATTCATTAGGGTAGCTGAACAGGGGACAGGAAGCCTTTATTCCAAACAGCTCGTCTCGTAAGTAGCTTGTCAGAACCATCCCGCATGGAAAAGGCAAAAGCATTGAGCGATCCTATCCCCTAATTCATATCTCGCCTTACATACCGTCATCTCAATGTTTTGTTTTGTTTTGGAGACAAAGCCTCACTCTGTAGCCTGGGCTAGAGTGCCCTGGCGTCACCCTAGCTCACCGCAACCTCAAACTCCTGGGCTGGGACTACAGGCACGTGCCACCATGCCCGGCTAATTTTTCTATTTTTAGTTGTTTGGCTAATTTTATTTCTATTTATAGTAGAGACGGGGTCTGGCTCTTGCTCAGGCTGGTCTTGAACTCCTGAGCTCAAGCAATCCTCCAGCCTCGGCCTCCCAGAGTGCTAGGATTACAGGCGTGAGCCACCCCGCCGGCCTCAGCGTATTTTTGACTATGTTCTTTCATAGCTACTTCTTCAGTACCTGGAAAGCTCCCTGAACAGATTAGGCATTCAATAAATTATTGTTGAATCGATGTATGAATAGCGGGGACCTCATTCAATCTTCTGAAGAAGCATGGACAGGTATCTGCTCTCAAATGCAGAGATGGAGGGGAGGCAGGTGGAACCTACAATGGAGTTTCCCTCTAACCTAAGGTTTGGAACAAGCTTACCGTGAATCTAACTTTTCTTACTACCTCTGAAATAGGTCTTGTTTTCAGGGGAAAAGAAACATAATGATCTCCTTCTCCTTATGGTATTTCTCTCTCCTTGAAGGAGCATTAGGCAGGAGTGTCCTTTGGCCTTTTTCAGATTAGTTCTCCATTGCTGTTGCTCCCCACTCAGAGCTGTTAGAAGAACACGGTTCCTTTCCCTGCCCCCTGCTAGCGCCAGATTTCTCTCCAGGCAGGTCGGCGCCAAGCTCCAGGAGAACCCCCCAAATCAAGACATGTACACATGACCTTTCAATGGGATCGGTTCTCTCTTATACTTTTCCAAATTAAAGAGTTTTTCTAGCTAGTCCCTTGAATAAACTTCCAAAATAAAGAGTGTGCCATTTCCCTGAGACTTTTAAAATATCGCCATAAAGTCACAAGGAGATGGGGTTTTAAGTTATATTTGTCAGCCGTCAGGGTAACCACGCTGAAAGAAACAGAAAGCCCAAGCCAGCCTGCAAGACATGTGAGTGCTCCCAGGGAGCTGACTGGTCTGCATTTGTTCCCAGACTTTGATTAATGGGAATTCCTGGCAGGAGGCCTCATGAGAGCCAAGGCAGGCAGTAGTGCCTCAGCTGCTGGGAGTCCTTGCTTGCTCATCTCCGAGTGGGGACACAGTCTTTGGGCAATGAGTGAAAGGAGACTCCTAAATCTCGTTCTGTGTGAGAAAGGCTCCCAGCCTGCCGCTCTGTTGTTGCCCCTCTGTTCAGCTCAATCACAGCCAGCCTCATGTAACCACCCCACCAACCCCTCCCTCTGCCTCCTGAGAAAGAAGTCCGCTCTGCAAATTATCATTTTCACTACTTCATGATAATGCAATCGGCTCCTATTTCCAGCAACATTGCTTTAATGGCCAGACCGCACTAGCTATCTCTCATGCTGTTAGTTAGCTTCAGCACACTGCTCTGCCTTCTGTCCCCGCCACTGCACTGAAATTGCCTTTGCTAAAGCTTTCACTCAAGTCGGAAGTCTTCTTTCTGCCCCTCCAGGATCATATCCTGCTCCTCCAGAGGAAACCGGCATCCTGAATTTTGTGCTAATAATTCTCTTAGCACAAATACATGTATCCCTAAACACTAGATGGTTCATGTTTGACTGTTTTTGAACTTTCTGTAAATGGAATCACTCAGCATGATTCCTGTACAACTTGCAGTTTTGGCTCAGCATTGTGTTTCTCAGATTCACCTGTTCGATTTCCCTGAGATACAGTATTTCATTAGAATAATATACACAGTTTATCCATTCTAGTTTTGGACATTGGGTTGGCTCCAGTTTTTGCTATTACAATGAATGTTGCTATAAATATTCTTAAGTATTCCTCCTGATGCATGTGTGTAAGAATGTTTCTAGGATATATATTTCTAGGAGTGGAATTGTTGGGTCTTAAGGTATGTGTATGTTTGAATTCGCTATGTAATGTCTAAACTGGCTGTACGATTTTCATTTCCATCGGCACTGTATGAAAGTCCCTCTTTGCCAGCACTTGTCTTCCTCGTGGGTGTGAAACGATTTCTCATAATAGTTGTAATTTATATTTGCCCAAACATCAGCATAATTGAGCATCTTTAATGTTTAAGAACCCTTGTTTCCTTTTTCGTTACTTGGTCATGTTTTTTGCCCTATTTCATGTGAGGTTTGTCTGTCTGTCTGTTTGTTTGTTTTTGAGACCAGGTCTCACTATGTTGCATAGGCTACATTGCAGTGGTACCTCGCCACGACTTCAAACTCCTGGGCTCAAGCGATCCTCCTGCCTCGGTCTCCCAAAGGGTTTTTTTCTGGGTTGTGTTTTCTGTTTGTTTTTCCAAAACAGAGGAAAAAGGGAGAGTTTTATTTTCTATATTAAAAAAAAATCTATAGAGTGGAGAGCCACAGCCTCTCCAATAGTATAAATGAAAGTGTACTATCTCCCAAAGTGTTAGGGTTACAAGTGTGAGCCACCATGCCTGGCCTCATGTGTTTTGAGAAGTCCTTCCTGACCCCAAGCATATAAAAATAAGTCTCCCGCTGGGCGTGGTGGCTCACGCCTGTAATCCTAGCACTCTGGGAGGCCAAGGCAGGTGGATTGCTCAAAGTCAGAAGTTCGAAACCAGTCTGAGCAAGAGAGAGACCCTGTCTCTACTAAAAATAGAAAGAAATTAATTGGCCAACTAAAAATACATAGAAAAAATTAGCCGGGCATGGTGGTGCATGCCTGTAGTCACAGCTAATTGGAAGGCTGAGGCAGGAGGATCGCCTGAGCCCAGGAGTTTGAGGTTGCTGTGAGCTGAGCTGACGCCTCGGCAGTCTAGCTCGGGCAACAGAGTGAGACTCTGTCTCAAAATAAATAAATAAAAAAAAATAAAAATAGTCTCTCATATTTTCCTCCACAAGTTTTAAAAGTTTGCCTTTCACATTTAAGCTTACATTCCATTTGAAATTCATGTCTCCTCTCATTTGCAAACCCAGAGCTATCTTATAATAGGTTTCCATGTATATGTGAGGCTGTTTTAGATCCTCTATTTTGTTTCATTTGCCTATCCCAATGCTACTTTCATACTGCCTGAAAATCTGTGGTTTTATTTCAAATCTTGATTTCTGACTAAGGATGTCCTACCCTGACTTACTTCATTTTCTTCTTTATAAAGATCTTAAGCATTCTTAGCCCGTTGCTCTTCCACAGACATTTTTTAATTCATTTGTTAGGCTCTATGGAAAACTTGGGATTTTGATTTGGAATTGCAGTAAATCTAAGTGGTAGACCCCATCGTTCATTCACAATTATTTGTTCCCTTCCCACCTTTGCCATGCTTTCCTGTAGGTACAGTAGACTGTACCTACTTCATTGGTTTCATTGGTTCTCTGCTTCATTGATTTTTTGGGCTTTTGTTGACTTGCCAACACCATGATGGAGCAGAAGCTTTAAATGTGTTGTGTGTTTCCCCCACCACCCTCGAGCTTCTGCCTTCTGCCATGAGAATATCATGCCCCAAAGGGTGGCTGCTCCTTCAGCTGGGATCCCAGAATGAGAAGACACACGGAATCACACAGAGTCCATTGTGGCCACAAGAAGTCATGTAATGGGAGCAAGAAATCAATTATTTGCTACTTCTGTAATTTAGAGAGATTTGACATCTTCACAATGATGAGTCATTGGTACAATGTGTGTGTGTAGTTCTATACGATTTTGTCACATGTGTAGCTTCATGTAATTACCATCACGATCAAAATAGAGATCTCTATCTTAACTAAAAGGCCTTTTAGTTAAGATCAAATATGAAATACAGGCGTGTGCCATCCCCACAAAGAATCTTCCTTGTGCTTCTTCATTATAGGCATACCTATCCCCCTCCTCCCCGCCATCCCTAACCCTGGCAAGCACTAATCTGTTCTTCATCTCTGTGATTTTGTCATTTCAAGAATGTTATATAAGTGGAGTCATATAGAATGTGACCTTTTTTGAGACTGCCTTTTTTTCACTCAGCATAATGCCCTTGAGATCCATCTAAGTTGTTGTGTGTATCAATAGTTCGTTCCTTTTTTACTGAGTAGTCAATATACTGTGGTATGAAATGACCAGAGTTTGTTTAGCTATTCACCTGTTGAAAGGCATCTGGGGCCGGGCTTGGTGGCTCATGCCTGTAATCCTAGCACTCTAGGAGGCCTAGGTGGGCAGATTGCTCGAGGTCAGGAGTTTGAAAGCAGCCTGAGCAAGAGCAAGAAATTAACTGGCCAACTAATATATATTTAGAAAAAATTAGCCGGGCATGGTGGCGCATGCCTATTGTCCCAGCTACTCGGGACGCTGAGGCAGGAGGATTGCTTGAGCCCAGGAGTTTGAGGTTGCTGTGATCTAGGCTGACACCATGGCACTCACTCTAGCCTGGACAACAAAGTGAGACTCTGTCTCAAAAAAAAAAAAAAAAAAGAAAGGCATCTGGGTTATTTGTAGTGTTTGGTTATTATAAATAAAACTGCTATGAACATTTGGGTACATATGAACATAAGTTTTCATATTTGTGTACATGTTTATATGAACATAAGTTTTCATTTTTCTGGGATAAGTATCCAGAAGAGCAACTAGTGGGTCATTTATTAGTTACATGCTTAATGTTATAAGAAACTGCCAAACTGTTTTCCAGAGTAGCTGTACCATTTTACATTCCAACCACCAATGTATGAGAGATATAATTTTTATACATCCTTGCCAGCATTTGATGTTTTCACTATTTTTTGTTTCAATTATATCGATAGGTGCGTGGTGGTATCTCATTGTGGTCTTGATAATTTGCATTTCCTTAATGGCTAGTGGTGTTAACATCTTTTCATGTAGGCCAGGCGAGATGGCTCACGCCTGTAATCCTAGCACTCTAGGAGGCTGAGGCGGGCGGATTGCTCGAGCTCAGGAGTTCGAAACCAGCCTGAGCAAGAGTGAGACCCCATCTCTAATATAAATAGAAAGAAATTAATTGGCCAACTAATATATATAGAAAAAATTAGCCGGGCATGGTGGCACATGCCTGTAGTTCGAGCTACTTGGGAGGCTGAGGCAGGAGGATTGCTTGAACCCAGGAGTTTGAGGTTGCTGTGAGCTATGCTAATGCCATAGCACTCACTCTAGCCTGGGCAACAAAGTGAGACTCTGTCTCAAAAAAAAAACAAACATCTTTTCATGTGTTTATTTGACATTGCTATATCCTCTGCAGTGAAATGTCTTTTGCCTATTTTCTTTTTTTTTTTTTTTTTTTTTTTTNTTTTTTTGACAGAGTCTCACTTTATTGCCCAGGCTAGAGTGAGTGCCGTGGCATCAGCCTAGCTCACAGCAACCTCGAACTCCTGGGCTTAAGCAATCCTGCTGCCTCAGCCTCCCAAGTAGCTGGGACTACAGGCATGTGCCACCATGCCCGGCTAATTTTTTTTATATATATTAGTTGGCCAATTAATGTCTTTCTATTTATAGTAGAGATGGGGTCTCGCTCTTGCTCAGGCTGGTCTCGAACTCCTGAGCTCAAACGATCCGCCCACCTCGGCCTCCCAGAGAGCTAGGATTACAGGCTTGAGCCACCGCGCCCGGCCTTGCCTATTTTCTAATAGGATTTTTATTTTACTAGATTTTGAGAATTCTTTATACATTGTGGATATGAGGTGTTTGTCAAATAAGTGGTCAGCAAATACTTTACCCCAGACTATAATTTGTCTTTTGCAGAGAAAAAGGATTTTATTTTTGACAAAGTCCAATTTATCAATTTTTAATTTTATGAATAGTGTGTGTTTTAGTGTCACAATTTTTTTCCCTATCTTATTACGAAGTCAAGGATCTACAGTACATTGTATAAGGGGGGGGGGCAGGCACGGTGGCTCATGCCTGTAATCCTAGCACTCTGGGAGGCCGAGGTGGGCAGATTGCTCCAGGTCAGGAGTTCAAAACCAGGCTGAGCAAGAACGAGGCCCGTCTCTACTATAAACAGAAAGAAATTAATTGGACAACTAATACATATAGAAAAAGTTAGCCAGACATGGTGGCACATGCCTGTAGTCCCAGCTACTCGGGAGGCTGAGGCAGCAGGATTGCTTGAGCCCAGGAGTTTGAGGTTGCTGTGAGCTAGGCTGATGCCATGGCACTCACTCTAGCCTGGGCAACAAAGCTAGACTCTGTCTCAAAAAAAAAAAGAGGGGTGCGGATAGTGGGCATCCTCTCTGTTCCTGACTTTAAGCTACTGATTTTCTGATCTGTCTCTGTCACTTACTTTCAGTTCCTAAGTAAAGGGACCATGTTTATCATTCACAATATGTTTGGCTGCAAGAAAGAGTGTGCTTGATTAGAATGGCTTAAACAATAAAAATCATGTAATAACTTATATGATAAAAAAATCTGGTCTTAGGCTGGGCACGGTGGCT
Organism: Mirza zaza; assembly: GCA_008750895.1. Taxonomy (NCBI): domain Eukaryota; kingdom Metazoa; phylum Chordata; class Mammalia; order Primates; family Cheirogaleidae; genus Mirza; species Mirza zaza. The sequence goes on along the minus strand of VSMD01062015.1, from coordinate 2,969 downwards.
CACGCCTGTAATCCTAGCACTCTGGGAGGTTGAGGCAGGCGGATTGCTCAAGGTCTGGAGTTTGAGACCAGCCTGAGCAAGAGCGAGACCCCATCTCTACTAAAAATAGAAAGAAATTAATTGGCCAACTAAAAATACATATAGAAAAAATTAGCCTGGCGTGGTGGCGCATGCCTGGCATGCCTGTAGTCCCAGTTACTCGGGAGGCTGAGGCAGAAGGATGGCTTAAGCCCAGGAGTTTGAGGTTGCTGTGAGCTAGACTGATGCCACAGCACTCTAGCCTGGGCAACAAAGTGAGACTCTGTGTAAAAAAAAAAAATCTGGTCTTGAGTTCCTGGTATCATTCTACTGTACCACCCTCAGTTTTGGCTTTTGTCTTTGGCTTGACATCTACACAGGAAAAGGATGCCAGCCTTTTCACTGTATGTATTTCAATTGAGGAACAAATTCTTTTCAGATGCCCGTTAAATATATTTCTCTTAAATGTCATGAGTGACAACTGGGTCACAAAGGAAGGGATGGTCATTACTTATACCTCGCATAGACCAGTCATGATTCAACTTCTGGGTCTGGCTGGTTCCTTCCCTGAATATATTGATGCTTAATATTTAGAGTTGCCAAACTAAGGATAAAGAGGTGAGTTGGTTATGCCTCCAACATTGTCAGCCTGACATTTGTTTGACTTTGCATTGCCGGTGACTGGCAATGATGGATACATTTGGAGGTTTCTGTTCAGCTTATCCTCCTGTGTTAAGAACTACCTCCCCACCCATAAGGGTAGGCCTCTGTGGCCACACAGCTGCACCCTCAGCCATAGCAGATTGGGCCATTACTTCAGTCATCAACACTTATTCACTGGGACTTGACCACCACCAAGCTACCAAGTTGCACATAAAATACAATGTTAAGTGGTGTATTCTAGAACAGTATTTCATGGAGGCTCTGACTACTGTTCTAGGCACTGGGGCTAGAATGGTGAGCAAAAGCAGATGGTACTGCAGTCTAGTGGTGAATAGAGTCCTGAATCAAATATTAAATTACAATCAAAATAAATGCTTCTGGGCCAGGTGAGGTGGCTCACACCTGTAATCCTAGCACTCTGGGAGGCCAAGGTAGGCGGATCGGGACAGTTGGGCAGGGCCTGAGATGAGCAGCCTGTCTGCTTACATCAGTGCAACATATAAATAATATCATCTTCTATGTGTTCCATGACTGGATAAGGAGAGGAAACACAGGCTTAAGGAATGGATTTCTAATTTTCTCCTGAAATAAGAAGTTTGGGCTTTCTCTGTGGCCATCTGGGTTCCACGTTCCCCGCACAGGTCTGGAACAGAATCTGACAGTGATGAATCAGTACCAGAGCTCAAGGAACAAGATTCAACATATGCAACCACACAATAAGCCCAGCTGGCAGCAGCAGCTGCGATCAATGAAGAACCAGTCAGCAAAGCAAAACAAAGTCAGAGGGAAAAGACAGCATGGAAGGCTTTGTCCAAAGTGGGTCTTCAACAGGTTATAGGGATACTAGAGGCACTATCCTGAAATCTAAGAATATCCTCCTTGTCATCACAAAACCAGATGTATACAAGAGCCCAGCTTCAAATACCTGTGTAGTTTTGGGGGAAGCTAAGATCAAGGATTTATCTCAGCAGGCACAGCTAGGAGCTGCTGAGAAATTTGAAGTTTAAGGTGAAGTTGTCTCAAACATTCAAAAACCATACAGACTCAACTGTGCAAGAGAGAGCAAAGAGGAAGAGGTTGATGAAAGGCGTGTGAAACTTAAGGACATGGAATCGGTCATGTCGTAAGCAAATGGTTGAGAGCAAAGGCAGTCCAATCCCTGAAGAATGATAGTAATGAGAATAGTAAAACAGTAGATGCTATTATAGAATTAATGTAACCATCTGGAAACAAGGAAATTTTTTTTGGTGTGTCAAAAGAGTAGCTGCAGTTTGGTTTGAAATTTGTACTATTTCTGGCCAGGCTTGGTGGCTCACGCCTGTAACCCTAGCACTCTCGGAGGCCGAGGCAGGAGGATGGCTCAAGGTCAGGAGTTCGAAACCAGCCTAAGCAAGAGCAAGACGCCATCTCTACTATGAATAGAAAGAAATTAATTGGCCAACTAAAAATATATAGAAAAAATTAGCCGGGCATGGTGGCGCATGCCTGTAGTTCCAGCTACTTGGGAGGCTGAGGCAGAAGGATTGCTGGAACCCAGGAGTTTGAGGTTGCTGTGAGCTAGGCTGATGCCATGGCACTCTAGCCCGGGCAGAGCGAGACTCTGTCTCAAAAAAAAAAAAAAAAAAAAAAAAGAAAGAAAGAAATTTGTGCTATTTCTATGATTAACAAAGTTAAAGCTTCGTGTTGGATGGGTGAAAAAAGAGTTCAAAGGTACGCATTTCCCGGTTTGAGTGCAGCAGTTCAACAAGGTCATCTAGACCTTTTCTCTCTCTCTATTCTGCTGTTCCCATGACAAGTTTTTATCTTGGGCCTGTTACTTCATAGCTGCAAGATGCCTCCCGCACCTCCCAGTGCCATATTCTTACCCAACTGTGTTCAAAGCGAGAAAGGTGGTATCAAGCCTCTTCTGCTTCATCGGCCTCTTTTATCACGAAGCAAACTCTTTGCTAGAAGTTCCCCAGCAGGATTCTCCCTTACAACTTACTCACCAGATGTGACACAGTCCTAGAGTTTGAGTATCTGACTTTTTCCTTTTCTAGTTTGGGAACTGGGCTTAAAGAAGGGGTTTGGGAATGGCTGGTAAGTAGCCAACTGATAGTGCCTGCTACTTTTGTTAGGTAAAATAAAACATTTTGTATAAGTGATCATTCCTGGATTTCATTCTAGTGCATTTTTTTTTTTTTTTTTTTTAGTACACAATGAATTGCTTTTTTTTCGGTATGCATCCACATTTCAGCGTTTAGTGGTCCTGAACAGAAAGTGGAAAAACGCAGCAATTTGCCAGGAAG